>CAKNYM010046501.1:112443-158105 GCA_932195095.1 Andricus curvator | reverse complement strand
GTTCAAGATTCACAATTTTAGTTGAAAATTAAACTATTTAATTTTTTCATAACTTTTTTGTTAAAAATTCATATTTTTTGTTGGAAATTTAACTGTTTTGTGGAAAATTCGCCTTTTTGGCTTCAAAATTCAACAATTTTGTTGAAAATTAACTTTTTTGTTGAAAATTCATATTTTTGGGTTGGTCATTCAACTGTTTTGTAGAAAAATTATGTGTTTGGGTTTAAAATTCAACTACTTGGCTGAGAATTGAACTCTTTGGTAGAAAATAAAGTTTTTTGTTTAAAATTCATATTTTTTTGTTGAAATTTCATATGTTTTAGTTGAAAATTCAACTGTTTTTTTTTTTAAATTCGTCCTTTTGGCTTGAAAATTCAACAATTTAGTGAAAAATTCATATCTCTGTCGCCCAATATTTCATCTTTTTTGGGGAAAAATGTAACGGTTTGGTTGAAAATTCTTCTTTTTGGGTAGAAAATTTATCTTCTTGGTGGAAAATTAATTTACCTTGGTTAAAAAATAACTTTTTTGTTGAAAATTCAGCTGTTTAGGTTGAAAATTCGTATCCTTTTGGATTTAAAAATTCATCTTTTATGGTAGAAAATTCATCTTTTTTGGTTGAAAAATCATCTTTTGGTAGAAAATAAATTTTTTGCTGAAAATTCAACTGTCTTTTAAAAGATTTGTCTTTTTGGCTTGAAAATTTAACTATTTGGTTAAAATTTCAACTATTTGTTTGAAAATTCGTCTTTCTTGATTGCAAATTATCTTTCTGGTTAAAAATTCGTATTTTCGGGTTTAAAAGTCAACTGTTGTCTCAAACATTCGACTTTTTGGCATGCAAACTTAACTCTTGTTGAAAATTCGTCTTTTTAGTAGACATTTTTTTTTTTTTTGAAAATTCAACTATTTTGTTGAAAACACAACATATTTCGACTTAAATTCCTATAGGAATTTAAGGCGTTTCACATTAAATTCAATATTGTGTCCACATTAATTTTATTTACAAGAATGTATTCCCCTATTTTCGTGAGAATCACTCTATTTTCCCCTCGTTTGATCATTAATCCCATATTTCGATTAATTTCATATTGCATCTGAATAATTTAATAACGACTTACGGCAAGATTAATTCTATGTCATTAAAAATAATACTGGGTATGAGTATATCAGTACCTAAAATTAGGCGTTATCGGTTATTTCATTGACTCAATGGATATTTTAATGATTTCACTAATCTTTCACTGATTTAATGGATACTTTACTGATTTAATCGTTATGGCTAGTGCTATAATTAATTACATAGGGGACAATGGGGTATCGATCTGAGACTGACTTGTAAATATGTAATTTGTAATTATGTATGGGACCACAGAGGACCTATTTGGAATCATATTCTGTGATTAATATGGGTTCGTTTCGTGTTAAATATTCAACGGTTTTGTGGAAAATTAATCTTTTTGGCTTAAATTCCAAAATTTGGTTGAAAATGAAATTTTTTCTTGAAAGTTCCTATTTTCGGGTTAAAACCCTCAATCAACTTAATAGAAAAGTCAACTATTTGCTTGAAAATTGAACTGTTTATTTGAAAATTGAACTATTTGGTAGAAAATTAAACTATTTTCTTGAAAATTCATATTTTTGTGTTGAAAATCCATCTTTTTGACTTCAAAATTCAACTATTTGGTTGAAAATAGAACTGTTTTTTGTTGTTGAAAATTTAACTATTTAGTAAAAAATTCACTGTCATGTTGAACATTCATATTTTTGAGTTGAAAGCTCAACAGTTTTGTAGAAAATTCATCTTTTTAGCTTGAAAATTCAACAATTTAATTGAAAATTCATATATTTTGTTTGAAAATAAATCTTCTTGATAAAAAATTTATCTTTTTGGTTTATAATTCAATTATTTGGTGAAAAATGTATCTTTTTTGGTTGGAAATTAAACTAGTTTGTTGTAAGTTGATCTACTTTGTTCAAAATTAATTTTTTTGAGATTTACCCCATTGGTTGGAAATTCGTCTTTTTGGCTTCAAAATGTAACTATTTTGTTGAAAATGGAATTTTTTATTTGAAAATGTAACTATTTGATATAAAATTAATTTTTTTATAAAAAATATATATTTTTTGGGTTGAAAATTCATCTGTTTTCTAGATAATTCGTCTTTTTGACCTGAAAATTCATGAATTTAATTGAAAATCCATGAATTTTGTTTGGAAATATATATTTTTTGTGGCAAATGTATCTTTTTGATTTAAAATTTAATTATTTGGTGAAAAAGTTATCTACTTCGGTTGTAAAATAAACTACTTGGTTGAAAGTTGATCTCCTTTTTATAAAATAATTTGTTTAAAGATTCATTTATTTGCACTGTAAAAAAAATTTCTGGTAATTTTACTACTTTCAGAGTAGGTCCGATTATTACCTACTCCCAAAGTAACGTTTTCACTGACATTAACGAATATCCACTTTTAATATGGAATTCAACTTTTGGGTTATGTAAGTTTCCAGACAGATTCTGTAAAATTACAATGCATTATGAATTTGTAGGTGATGGTATTCGAACAAAAAATATTCGTGTTTTTATTCAACATGGTAACTTTAGCATCTACATGAGAAATGTGAATAATGGTAATTTTACTAGAAATTGTAAATTTCCTGTTCAAATAAGGAATACAGCAGAAAGCAATTTTAATAATAAAAAAAAATCTTGTTTAATGATACAGTATGTTTTTTTAAGTTTCGGTATACTACGTATAGTTATTACAGAATAAATTAACATATATATGAATATAAATGAATAAATTTATTTTTCTCAATACATCTTTTAACTATGAATAAACACATATCACGTAGAAGGTTTCAAACATTGATCACAGCCAACAAACACAAATAAAAATTATCATGAACAAGTTTTTGCTATTACTTAAAAACTATAACAATCTGAACTCTAAGTTACGCGGAAGATTTATAAATTATACATACGAATTTTTTTCAAATTAAACATCTTTTTTGTTGATAATACTGGAGGTATTCACAGCAAAAAGCTTCTTATAAAATAGTCGGCTAGTAATCCAAGCAGTACACTAAACATTTACAAATTTGATTTGAATTTGGCTTGGGCTATAGTAGGCGAATTATAAAAAGTTAAGTAGTTTCGCAGGTCGAAACTTATCTTTTCAAAATGAAAGAACAAAATAAAATAGGAAAAATAGAAAACCGAAATTCTGAAATGCGAATTTCGATCAAATAAAAACGACAATACAGGATAGTACAATTCACACTAAGATGGTAAAGTCACTAAATTTCGATTCTTCAAAGTGACAAATATCAATGAAGCATGTTCTTGGGATCAGAATTAGAAAAAAAATTAGTTTAATACAATATTTTGACGCAATAACCATTTAAAATAAACAATCGGACAAGGTAGTTTACATTTTTGATAGTTTTTAGTTGCACAAAAAACAATTTTTTCTTATTCTGGGCTCTAAAACAGCCCTCATTGATCACCCTCATCTACAATTAAGAAATTAAGATTCATGTAGAATTTATCGGAACGACCAAACAATTCTGATTCATGTTATGATTATTAAAACCCTAATGAAAATAAGCACTGTCCACGAGTTTACAGTTTACACCTCGTTTATTGTATAAAATAATGTTCGTCATTGCGACTGTTGTTTCCGATGAATTGTTGCTAGTAAGGTATATTATTACTGAATTCACTAAAATATTATGAATTGCATTCTCATAGAAAGCAAAAGCCCTCTCAGATATTTATTGCTATCAAATTTCAAGTAAAAAATTGCTTTTCTGAGAAGGAAGTTTCTAAAGAACAAGATTTGGCTTTTTTTCTGAATTCCACAAATGCGGGAAAAACTTAAGTCTACAATAAACAGCCTGTTTTAACTGAGAAGTCTCATATTATACTTGTTTAAATTTTATTAAAATCATTTATAATTATTTTATTTAAAGCCTTGGTTAAAGTAAGGGCCTTGTTTTTACACGTTTTGTTTTTTGCTCTACATATTGTGTCCGGAGGCGAGATGTTCAAAAAATACATTTGCAGAAATTGCAATGTGCACCCGAAATTTCTGGGATACGTTTTGTTAAAAACGAAATAGATAGCAATTAATAGCTTCACTGCATGGACGAAATTTTCAGCCTGGAAAACCACCTGACCGTCGAATATAAGGAAATATTCGTATTTTTTCTCCTTATTGACCAAGTTCGGTTGTATTTGTTGTATGTTGGAGATATTCTGATTTTCATTGATTTCTGCATCATCATCTGACGTTGCTAAAAATAATGAATAATTAATGATACCATTTGAAGAAATGAGAATGACAACTGGATGAGGACCAATTTTTCAAAATTCTGCTTTTAACGGTTTCGAGTAATTTTGGACAAAATTTATCGATAAATATTAGGAACGTGTAAAAAATATTTCTCATGACTCAAAAAATGAATTTGAAAATTATACCCCGACCAGCGGCTACCCTCCTTGGCGAAAGTATCGGATAGGAATTCCTTCCGAACCAATCCGAAATCATCCGAATCATTCCGGAATCTGTATCCGAACCAATCCGAGTTAATTCGAACCAATCCGAAAAAATGTCTACATTTCGTTCGATCCAAATCGGTCAAAAATTAATCCGACTCAATCCGGTTCAATCCGAATTTCCAATCTGAATAAATCCGAACAAATTTTTAATCCGAACTCGGATTGACCTGAAACAATTTTCAATCCGAATGAATCCAATTCAATCCGAACTCAGATTCATTCGGATTCCTTCGGATTGAAACCTTGGTTCGGATTGGTTCGTTTTGGAGTTCGGATTGATCCGGATTGAGTCGGATTAATTTTTAAACGATTTGGGTCAAACGAAATGTAGAACTTTTTTCGGATTGGTTCGAATTGACTCGGATTGGTTTGGATACAGATTGCGGAATGATTCGGATTGGTCCGGAAGGAATTCCTATCCGATACTTTCGCGAGGGCTGTCACAAATAAATCAAAAAAATTCAATACTCACTTTGGTAAATAATACACGGATATGTCACATCAACAAGGAAGTTTTCCTTCACTTTTTCCTAGAAAAATAATTAAGCATAAGAACATAAATAAAAATAATGCATTATGAGTTATCAAAAATATTAATTCAAGATTTTAGCTTTAAATAAAAAGGGGGATCTTTTGTCTAAAATAAAAAGAAATGTTTTGTAAGTTTCGCAAAGACCTTCAAAATAAACTAAGCTCTCTCAATTTAGCTTTATAAGAGGTACAATTGAATGCAACTGAATACGAGTTTTTAAAAACTAAATATTGACAAGAAATTTGAGTTGTAAAAGGGAGAAAAAAGGGTATCGAATTCTATCTCTGCTAAGTCTCCGGGCGATTAAATTGTTTATGAGTCTAAAAAAGTATTGTTATAAAAAATACTTGCATGAGATTGCAAAAGCAGGTTCGTTTCATTTTCTTTAAAATGTATCTGCAATACCTCCAACAATTTGTGATGTTTTTCAGCTTCTGTCAAATTTTCGTTGTACTTTAGATGCAGCTTATGCTGACCATACAGTAGAATTTTCTGCATTTTTTCCTCGAAATTTGAGCTCAACTTCTCCAATGAGACACCTGTCAATTCTTGGAAATGCCAGAACAAGCAAACTGGTTTCAAAAGCCAAGGCCACAAGTTTAATATTTTGTTTATAGTTGGAGGTTGAACGATATCGTTTAAAAAACTTCTACTTTTGGCGTAGGTTGCTTTTAGGAGTAATTCGATGTCACTTCCAGGATTAACTTCGCTTATCTGTGACCAATCAAATGCTTGTAACATGTCCCTTTTTTCGATAACAGTATCCTCCGTTTCTCCGGCCGGTATGTCTTCAGGTTGCCACTGTATTGTGCCACCCTGCACTGCTTGGAGTGCTCTTCTGTGCTTCAATTTAATGTTCAGGTTGTCAACAAGATTGGGTCGTTTAGGTGCCCTGTTTAAATAGTTGTTATGCTCCTGCAACTTTCTGCAAATTTCATTGTAGCCACTGTCCAAGCGACTTCCGTCGTCATTTCTGTCTTCGAAAGTGTCGGGAAAAGCACTCATTAGTTGCGCGGAGACTCTCCTCCAATCTTGCACATGAATTGGGCGGTTATAAAATCGCATATCACTAACAACCGTATGAACCACACTTGTTCTGGTATCATCGTCGGCCATTCCTCTTCTTAATTTTTCTAAATCTGTTGCTTGTATTTGAGTAAAGGGAACTGTATATGTAGCCCACGATGTGAAGCTTGCACGTTTCGCCTCCAAGAAAGCCGTAATTGCTTCATTTGGACTATCCACGCCGTTCGTAATTTCCCCGTTATTCGCAGATTCTTCATTCCGCGTGGACAAAGCTTCGGTCTTTTCATTCCCTTCAGAGTTTTGTTCTGCCTCTTCAACCTCAGAATTACCGTCATTAGAAGGATTTTGAATATTTCTTCTCTGTACCAAATCATCGGAAGTAATTGTGTGGATAATTTCAAGGTTAGCGGGATACCACATCTCACTCTCTTCAAGCAGCAACACTGGTTTTTCAGTTTTCGAGTAGTGCATAATATCATCTTCATCTTCAACCATAGTTCCATCGTCCTCTGCAACCAATTTTTCGCCTCTAATTTTTAATTTTTGACTCCCTTTTTGCAGAACGGTATTTAATACGTTATCTCCAATTGAAAAAATAATGGCGTACTTTTTGGAACGGTCACAGGACCACACTTTCAGGCGATGCATCTGAAAGAATACAAATTGCTTCAGAATTCAATTGCAAGAAATTAAGAAGTAAAAGAGGAGGTTTAACAAACTCAATGTATCAGGCGCCAATTTGAATTTTTCAACTTCTTTCTTAAAAAATGAAATCTGATTCAAATCTAAATTATACAAAACATCCTATATACAATACACATTATTAATCTTCTTTACCAATGTTCAATAGCTACTCACTTGAAAATTGAATAATATTTAATCTATGAAATCGAGGAAAATGATGCAATTACGATTGCATCATACAAAATTTGCTCCAGATTTTTAAATCAATCTAAACATCTAGAGGAAATTTTGCTTATATCTCTTCCAAAAAAAATTGGCATCTTCAAGAATTTTGTAATCCTTCAATTTTTATAACCCTTTATAACTTGTGTAAGATTTGAAATAGATCGGTTATTTTCCTGAGGATCATCAGGGCCAACAATCTTGTAAGATTTCAATATTTTTAGTTTTTCTGGGACAAAATCTCTGCTTTATGAGCATTAAGAAACTAATAATTAGGATGTTAAAATTTTTCAGTCTACTGGTCGTTTCAATATTTTTATAAAATATTGATACTTAAATTGTGAAAAAAATGGTGAAAAAAACGTGGTGCTCGAATCCCACCGGAGCTAGAGAGAATTTTTTTCACAATTTAAGCATCAATATTTTATAAAAATATTGAAACGACCAGTAGACTGAAAAAAATGTAACATCATAATCATTACGTATTACCCTGGTCATGAACCTTAACATCAAAAATTTTATTAAGAAACTAAAATAATTTTTAGCAATGAATTCAGTATCTAGACATTTTTCATGACTAACATCCTCTCATTTTTTGAGGGGTAAATTTTGAGTGCGATAAAATTTCTACGTGCTCCAAAAAATCGAAGGATAGCTTGCCAAGATATTAAAAATTATTTTAGATTCTTGAGTTTTGTAAAAATGAGTTTTTGTCGTAGGAAAAACAAAAAATTGAAATCTAAGGTTTTGGGAAAGTTTCCGTGCATTTCATGTCAATTATGAAAAAATTAATATTAGTAATTTTTGAAAAACTCTTTTAAGAATTGTTGTTGAAATGGCTCTTGAACATCCTTAATTGTGAACGATTGCAAGCGTTGGTATAATTCATTTAAGAATAAAGAAAAACATAATCTATACATTTTTTGCATCCCCATACAAAAAATGTACTCACATTTGCATTAGATATCTGGATCTAGAGCAGCATACTTCGGCAGGTATACTGTCACGTTGGCAATCGTTAATTCAGGGAATGGATCAGGGGATAATAGGGAAGAAAATGGGAAACAAGACAGGACTTCGTTTTCAGGTTCATTTGTACCATCTTCATATACACCGACATACGAATTGAAAATAATTTCCTTTCTAGTTCCTATAAACGCTATATTCGTATATGTTGAGTTGATGATAATGAAGCGTACTTTACATATAATGAAATTGCCAAAATCATTTTTACCAATGCAAACAATCATGTTCTCTCTATACTCAACTCCCCTAAAAGTTACTTGTTTTGAGACATACTTATCATCAACGTTATCTTCAATAAAAGATTGACTTATTAAATGCCGCACATCAGCAGTATACGCATCTGGGATAAATTGCAAAACTTTTTTTGCTTCCACAAAGGACTCGACACTCGCTGGAAAAGCCGCCTGCTTCAATTGATGCTTTTCCGCAAGTGTCTGAGTGACATTTTTAAAATTTGTGAAATGCCTTACATCTGTTTTGAATTCTCCGTGTTTACTCTCAAATCTTAATGTCCATAAATGTTTTAGAGGACCAAAGTGAGAAATTAGCATGGGGTAGTGCCGAAGGTATTCATGTTTCGGTATCAATTTTTCTTCAGGAAAGCATTCTAGTCTTAGACGCAAGTAACTGTCTATATCAATTTTTAATAGAGCAATCTGACCGTACGTTAGTGCCGGGGCGCATACTATGGAGCAAATTTTTCTCAGATGTAAGATCATTTTCCATACTGGGTCTTCAAAATCTTGAACTTGCTCTGCGGTTACTACAGGAAAAAGTACAAGAAGTCTTCTGATTTGGCTTGCTGTGCCATCCAGTTGCGACTTTTGAGTGCCTTTTATTTTTATGTGCGGAATGAAGACTGCATTTTCTGAGAGTATGGTAGTATTATTTAGGCGATAATTAAGAAAACCTTCTGTAAACCACCCTTTTGCAATGAAGTATTTAATGGCTAAAAACCCATCCTTTTTTGCGAAACCTTCAAAAATATCATGCGCTAAACAGGGAGGCAATCCTGGTGTGGCTACGTGAAAATAATTAAGTCCATTTAAAGGAGAGTTCCTTTTGATTCCCTTCACCGTTGTTTTTTTATTTGTTGCCTCCCTGACACAGTCAGTGTAACTTTGGATAGTTCTCAAATTTCTTTTGCGAAAAATATTCTCGTGGAATTCTTGTCTCGTTATTTCACAATAGCGACAGAAGTTGTGTGATGTACTGAAATTTTCAACGTATCCACCTATTTGATGGCTTCCAAGATTATCGCCCACCGATACTATTAAAGTACCCAAAAAAGTTTGACACTGTCCATCAATTACTATAGATATTCCCTGCGTTTCAAGTTGTTTCAAATCAGTTAATACTTTTTCTAAGATTTTATCCCAACCGAATTCTGCTATATATGAATCGAAGCACAAGAGTACAAGTTTTATATTTTCAGCTTTCGACCGCAAATGTGGAGGTAGATTTATAAGAACCATATACACAGCTACAATTTTAAATTTCTTTTTAGACGCTCCAATTGGATTGCATATTTCAAAAGCATCAGAGAACAAAATTGCAAGTACGACGTTCGTATTGTTTTGAAGGAGTTTATTCTCTTTCACTATTGCAGCATCTGAAATATCTAACATTACTCGACCGTTGTCTTGTAATGTAACGTTTTCGCAATATTCACGAACTTTTTCATCCATTAACATCAAACCGAGAGTATCCAATATGGGTACGTAACTAAATCGACATCCCGAGTCTTCCCCATCATCATTGAGAAGAATTTCCTCCACTGGGAGAATTAAATTTAAATTCTGGCGGTAAAATATTTTTCTATTGTACGTATTCCTCAACAACCCCTTCTTAGGATTAAAAGCGTCTGTAAATTCCAAAAAACTGTCATCAAAATTTTTAATTTCATTCTTTTTATCTTCTTCGCTCAAGTTACTTGTACTCACAGAATGATAAAATTTGTCTTTGCAGATTTGAAAAGTACCGTAAGACTTGGAAACAACTTCCTGCACAGCAGGTTCGGTAGCGTGATGTTTCGTAGTCAATGTTAGGCACAAATTAAGCAGATTGTTAGTTACATCTGAAATTTCCTTCTTTTCAGTTACAACACTACTTGGTACGAAGTCTTCATTCCACCATGATTTACTACTGTTTGTTATCTGGCCGTTCTTTACTGAACTATTTATTACGCCTACATTATGGAACTCGGGAAAACTAGTACACACATTTTCTAAGTCATTCTCAAAATCATATATTTCCCCTAAATCCAAACCTGTATCCTCATTGGAATGCTTTCGAAAAGCGTGAACTGTATAGTTGTTGACATTAAGATATCTTGTGCTATTACCGAAACAGCTTGGAAAGGGGCAAGTTATTCCATTCGCCGAGTTTTCAATATGTCCCTTAACATGCGAGTGAAACAATTTAAGATTTGTAGAGATATAATTGCAAGTTTCAACATTACAAGAATAAACAGAGTTCCCAGTTGCGTAATTATGCTGGCGGTAGATATGTTTTCTAAATGACTCATATGTCGTCAGTTTTGCAGAACAGTTTGAATGTCTGCAAAATATTTGTAATTTAGGTAAATTTGCATGTGACTTTTGATGCTTATTATACAAATGAATTGTTTGTAAACTAATTTTACACGCACTACACGTAAACATTTTCAAGCATGTACAATTGAACAGTACGATTAAAGGAATATTTCAGGAAAAGGCATTGGAAAGTTATTAACAATCGTATTGCTTTCCTCTATTGTCCACTAACTGCCCCCATGTGTACATCAACCTAGAATTACAAGAAATACATTTCAGTCTTGCTTTATTTTTCCTTTCAAGGATCTCTGCGTAGGTCCTTAAGGTCTAAACGTTAGTTATAATGGAACGTTTTGTAGTCTAGAATTCATCAATTTGGGAAAAGTGATTCAAAATGTACTGACCTCAATTTATAGCGATCCGAATTCAAATTAAAAAAAAATTATATTTACGTATAATTTTGGAATTTTCAGTCTTCAAATTTTGACAATTTTTAATCAATAATCTTTGAAATGGAATTAAACTGAAAGAATGTTAAATTAAAATCGTTACATCTAATTGTTAAGAAGTAATAATTGCAGAATTGTACCTTATGCATATTGCTGTACAAAATCTATCATTTTTAATTTAAGTTCATAAATGGAAATGTTAGCAGGTATAATATACTAAACTTCATCAAATAAACTTCAAATTATATACTTTGTATATTATACAAAGAGCCGAGGGACATGAACATGTGAAGTTAGACAACTCCAGAATTTTCTTTAATATTGGAGGTGTGAATCTAAAACATAATCTAAAAAAAATGGAAGGTTCAACATTTATTTCTTATATGTATTTTTTGTCGCGTAAACGGATCAACAGATTTTGATGAAAAATATGTGTTACAAAGATCAGTAAGGCTAATAAAAACAAAACAAAAATCTGGCAAAAAATACTCATAACAAATTGTTTTGAATTTTTTAAATTTTTGCTTGAGGTGGTTATGTTTTAGATTCACATATATCTCCCTCCCCCCTCCAAAATTAATTGGTGTGTTGCATCATGGTAAAAAAAAATTCAAATTAAAGAAGAATTTACTTCTTTTTTAGTAATAATTTTTCTTCAAATTTTCTCGAAAAATATCTTATTGGTTTTCACAATATATATTTTATTCATTAAAATCGGTTAAGCTATTTTCAAGAAAAACTACTTTTTTATTTTATTTTCCCCTACATAAGTTCCAAAGAAATGCGATTTTAAGGTTAATATTTTGAGAAATTTAATTTCATTTTTTGTATTTATAGTCTGAATTTACAAAAAAAAAATTTATTAGCCTCATTCAGCTTTATAACACATTTTTTCATCGAAATAGGTTTATCCCTTGACGAGAAAAATGCATTTTTAACAATTTTGTTCCCCACCATAACACGAAAAAAATGACATTTTCAGATTGAAATTTGCGGAATTTCTTATTCACGTAGTTACTAATATATGGTGTCACAGGCTTCATTTTTTCCCTTTTTTAATACTTTGAACTTTAGATATACTTTCAATTTTAATTTATGCAGCCTTTTAATAATTTGAATTTGGTTTTTAAGATTTCAAATTTTTCACATTCAAGTCTCAAATATTGTAGTTGGAAGGTTCTGAAATTCCAAATCATTACACCGTGGGTCATTGATACTTTGAGACCTCGAAATTTAAATGATTTCAGCCCGAAAGTGTTCCCAGTTTCTAAAATTTAAAATGGAAGTCTAAGAATAAATAATCTTAACCCGACAAACATTTCAATGTAAAAAATAAAAATTTCATAATAGGACTGAAAATAACTTACCTTTCCGAAAACTTTATTCGTCTTTTTCGATAAAAATGTTGTCGTTGACAAACGATGTGCACAAAATGTCACGCAGCCAAAACACAATAATTTGTCGAAGTCACTTGAAGTCGACTCTGAGTCTCTGAGTTGCTCCGAGTTCTTCAGAGTTCTTTTTTTTATATGTAAATATATTCAAAAAATTCCCCTCTTTAAAAGATTATTATTTATTAAACTTAATATATCCTTTTATTGTATATTTATACTATATTTTTTATCAATTTCGTAAAGAAATTTTTCCATAATTTATACCGTTCTGAAACACTCTTTTACAAATAATTGTAATTGTACCATTTTTTGCATTATTTTCCGCAACTTTGAAACTTTACAATTACTTGTACTTATACCACGTTAAGAGCTGTGCAAGTACGCCGCGTTATCAATTATAAAATTTCAAGACGTGAGATTATGTTGGAAAAAGGAATTTTTACCAGTTTCTGTACTTTTACCAGCGTCGAAAAAATCAACACTCTGAAAGCAGGTCCATTTATTACCTACTCTGAAAGTCACAGATTCACAAGCAGAAACTGTACTTCTACAACGCCTTGCTATAGTGTCAGTCTAAAAGTGGTAAAGTTACAAGATTGGTTGGAACTTCTAACATGCAAGTGGTATTCATCCCATTATCAGAGTAGTAAAATTGCACCAATTTTTTGTTGGTAATTTTACCATTCTAAGTGGTACAATTTTTTTATTTTTTACAGTGTAGAAGTTTTAACCAACTGAGATGAATTTTCAAACAAAAAATACGATTTTTCAAACAAAAAAAGACGAATTTTCAACAAAAAAGTTGAATTTTCAATAAGGAAAAATTTTCAGCCAAGAGAGAAAAAACATATCAACCGAATTGTTAAATTTTCAAACCAAAAAGACGAATTCTCTAAAAAATAAAGAAGTTAATTTTTAACCAAATAATTGTATTTTAAACTAAATACAATCTATTCTCTAGCAAAATAGAATAGTTAAGTTTTCAATTGACAAAATTGATATTCGACAAAAAAATTTTTTCCAATCACAGAGACGGATCTTCAACTAACAAAATTAATTTTAAACAAAATAGTTCCAGTTCTCACTAAGCAGTTAAATTTTCAATCAAGAAGATTAAATTTCTACCAAAAAAGACGAATTTACAATAAAATATATCAATTTTTAACCAAATTGTTGAATTTTCTACCAAATTTGAATTTTTTAGCAAAGTTTAATTTTCAACTCTAAATATTCAAACCAAAAAACATAATTTCAAACAAATAGTTAAATTTTCAATCAGAAAATACGATTTTAAAAAACAGTTAATATTCAACCAAAGAGATGAATCTTCAACCAAAAAAATAAATTTTTAACAAATTAGTTCATTTTTCAACCATGCACTTGAATTTTTGACCAAAAAAGATGAATTTTTAACAAAATAGTTGCAATTACAACCAAATAATCCAATTTTCAACCAAATAGTTAAATTTTTAACTAAAAAAGATACATTTTTAAACAAAAAGTTACATTTTTAACTAAAAAAAAATACATTTTCAACCAAAAATGGAATAGTTATATTTGTCGTTAAAAGAAAAAAAATTTCATCCAAAAATAAAACGAATTTCCTACAAAACAGTGAAATTTTCAACCAAAGAGATGAGTCTCCAAAAAAAAGAATGTTTAACAAAATTCAACTTTGCACCAAGTATTTATTTGAATTTTGTCACCAAAAAAGATGAATTCTCAATTAAAAATGTAGTAGTTGAATTTTCACCAGAAAAAACGAACTTTTAACAAAACAGTTCAATCTTCAACCAAATAGTATCTAGAATTTTCAACCAAAAGAGCTGAATTCTGAACTAAATAAACTAAACTTAACTTTCAACCAAAATTAGTTCGATTTCCTTATTGGGTTCGATTAATTTAGTTCGTATTTAAGCGAAAAAAAGAGAAAAAGGGGAAAGTTTCTTGAAAATCATGAAAAAAAAGAGAAATTCTTTTAAAAATGGGTAAAGATGAAAATAGGGAAAAGAGTGTGAGAAGTCCGTATTTAGATGCTTTACTTGCAAAATCAAATCACTAATTTTCATTTTTTCAACCATTTCCAGAAAAAAATTATTATTATTTATTGTTTATTTAAATATTTATTTTTTTGTTTCAAATTTATGTTTTCCTTGTGTAACGTCACATTCTGCGTTAACCCCTCCACCCCTACGTCACGAATCGTCACAAAACCTGCCCCCTGGCAGTCATATGATTTTTAAGCAGCCCCTAAAAAAATTGCACATTTTTTAGGAAGAAATACTAAACACCTGTTATTTAACGAATTAACTGAATATCGATGTTCTTAAACGAAAAAGCTTACCAACTGAAAAGTGAAATACTATGATACTAAATTGTAAAATGTGGAGTCGTTAGGATATTGATCTTATTGAAATATGGTTTCGGATCTGATATTTAGTTATAATTTTCAATTTTGTAATCGCAGGCCATGCCAAACAATTTTCAAACATTTTTATTTGTTAAGAAACACCATTATTTTATGTTCCATGAGATCATGCTGAAAGATAGCCATCCAGTCTCACGGCTTCAACTAGTCGCGTAGGCGTTCCAGTCAAATATTATATGAATTACTTATTTAGCAATTCTTACTTTTTCCCACAACCAAATTTTTCTTCGCAGAAACGGATCATCAATTTAAAAAAACATTCTTAGAAGCCAAATACAATTTCAGACTACTCAATATTTTTCAAGTATAACTAATAAGCAAAGCTGGACTTTGTTGATTAAATCTTTTTTTATTGGATAATAATTGAAAATAATTGAAAACAGGCTTCCAGTGGCACGCAAAAATGCATGCATAGAAGAATGTTCAAGGTATTCAAAATTATTTTATTTGGAAAAGGGTTAGAGGGAAAATGGAGAGCTATAATTTGTTGGATGTCGATTAGAATAAATTATTTTTCTGTTTTAAACTAAAAAATATTTTTATCTTTATAACACTTCACTTTAAAAACATTCTTTCCATTTAAAAATAATTCTTCGTCAGAAGGCAAATACATAAGAGATATTTTGATGTGGATGATGACAGGAAGAACCCCTAGAAAATAAGACAAAAGAAAAGACAAAAGCTTCCGACGTAATAGTCTAAAAAACGAAATATCCGCATTTTTAACAACTTTTAACAAAAAACATTAGTTTGAAAAAGAAAATTTTATTTTTCCATGAACACCTACATGTTAAAACCTTCACTTTGAGCCGTCTTCGAAGGAAATAGAACCAACAGAAAAACATTCCAACATAGTCATCTAAACAAACGAAATTCTCTAATTTTCCTAATTTTTTAACAACTGATAATAACAAACTCGACCTTAAAATAGCAAATTTTATTTTTTTGCGCATCTAAATGCGAAAATCTTCATTTTCAGCCATATTCGAAAACAATCGAACGAAAAGAAAAGATTCCAGCATAATGATCTAAAAAACCGAAATTTCCTCCTTTTTCTTACTTTTCAACAAATGATAACAAAAAAAACTACACCTGAACGTAGCAAATTTTATTTTTTATGCGCATCTATATTCCAAAATCTTTACTTTGAGCCATCTTCGAAGAAAATCGAACTAAAAGAAAAGACTCCAGCATAATTATCTGAAAAACGAAATTTCGTCATTTTCTTATTTTTCAACAAATGGTAACAAAAAAACTACACCTGAACATAGCAAATCTTATTTTTTTATACGCATCTACATGCCAAATCTGCACTTTGAGCCATCTTTGAAGAAAATTAAACTCAATTAAAAGATTCCAGCATAATGATCTAAAAAACGAAATTTTCTTATTTTTCTTATTTTTCAACAAATGATAACAAAAGAACTACACATAAACTTAGCGAATTTTATTTTTGAATACGTATCAACATGCTAAAACCTTCAATTTGAGCCATCTTTGAGGAAAATTGAACTCAATTAAAAGATTCCAACATAATGATCTAAAAAACGAAATTTTCTCGTTTTTCTTATTTTCCAACGAATGATAACAAAAGAACTACACATGAACATAGCGATTTTTATTTTTGAATACGTAACTACATGCTAAAACCTTCACTTTGAGCCATCTTTAAAGAAAATTGAACTCAAATAACAGATTCCAGCATAATGATTTAAAAAACGAAATTTTCTTATTTTTCTTATTTTTCAACAAATGATAACAAAAGAACTACACATAAACTTAGCGAATTTTATTTTTGAATACGTATCAACATGCTAAAACCTTCACTTTGAGCCATCTTTGAAGAAAATTCAACTCAATTAAAAGATTCCAGCATAATGATCTAAAAAACGAATTTTTCTCATTTTTATTATTTTTCAACAAATTATAACAAAAGAACTACACATGAACATAGCGAATTTTATTTTTGAATACGTATATACATTCTAAAATCTTTATTTTGAGCCATCTTCGAAGAAAATCGAATCCAGCATAATGATCTAAAAAACGAAATTTCCTCATTTTTCTTATTTTTCAACAAATGATAACAAAGAACTACACATGAACATAGCAAATCTTATTTTTTTATACGCATCTACATGCCAAAATCTGCACTTTGAGCTATCTTCAAAGAAAGTCCAACTAATTAAAAAGCTATTATAATTCCTTGAGTGGTAACTTCTATTTTTTAAGAGTAAGTATTTATTATGAGAATATGTAAAATGCAACACTGAACCTCTTTGAAAATAAGGAATTTTTGTCTTGTCTTCCAAGACAGAAAAACGTCTTTTTCAGGTGAAGTATTTTTTTTTCTTTTATTTATAATGCAGCATGTGATAATTGAAAGAACAAACGTTCAAATTGACACTCTTCGAAGGATAATTTGTGAAATTTGTCACCCGATGCGACATTCTCTTTAGCGAAGGACAATAATGCAGACGTCATGATGATCTAATAAAAACGGTTGATTCGTAACGTACCATGCTGAATGGACCCCAGGAAATAGAATTACAGGATTACGTAAAAACTGGTTTTGTTGCGATTAACAAAAATAAAAATTCCATGTCTACATAAAAAGTTCTATTTCAATCAGAGGACATCCATGGGCAATAACATCGATTCAACGAGATGCAAAAAGTAAAGAGAAAAAATAGATAAAAAATCAGCAAAAAATAAAAACGTACATTTTGAAACTAGAATCTTAAATTATTTTAAAAGAAAAGATTACGCTTAATATTTATATGTTTATCACTCAAATGTAACTACAATATTTTACTGGAAAAAAAGATGGATGGTAATGACGATTCAAATGACAAAAATCCAGGGACAGACTTTAAGTTTTTTATAATATTATTTATTTAGCTTCAAAAACGTGCATCAATTTAACCTTGTTTTCCTGTCAAGTTTACAGACTTCATACGTTACGCGATTTTTGGGTTGAAAACATTAATTTTCAACAAATTATCAACAGAAAGAGATTAATTTTTAACCAAAAAAATAAATTTTCTATAGAAAGAGATGAATTTTCAAATCAAAAATATTCATTTTTTGCACAGTGTAGTTTAAAATTAAACCAAGTAGTTGAAATTTCAACCAAAAGAATCAATTCTCAACGAAAAATGTTATAGTTGATGTTTCAACAAAACAATATTTTAATTTTAGATCAATAATAGCTGAATTCAACCAAAAAAGGACGCATTGAAAAAAATAGTTACATTTGTAACCAAAGAGATAAATTTTTAACTAAAATTATGAATTTTCAATTTAAAAAGAAATCAATTTTCAACAAATTAGTTAAACATCCAACCAAATAGTTGAATCCTCAACCAAACCAGATTAACTTTTAGCAAACTGTTCAATTTTCTACCAAGAAAGATTTTGTAATCAAGAAGAAAAACAAATTTCAATCAAATTCTTGAATTTTCTACAAAACATTTTTTACAAATAAATTTTATTATTTGGTTCAAAATTAAATTATTTTGTTGAAAATTCAAGAATTTGGTTAAAAAGTTATATTTCTTGGTCGAAAATTTAACTTGTTTCTTGAAAATTCGTCTTTTTGGCTTCAAAATTCTACATTTTGATAAAATTTTTGTCGTTCTAGACTAACAAATTCTTTTTTTTTATGGTTAAAAATTCAACTATTTTGTTGAATATTCGCCTTTTTGGTTTGAACATTAATTTCTTTCTGTAGAGATTTTACCTTTTTTGGCTAAAAATGCAACTGAGTGGTTAAAAATAAATTTGTGTCTGTTGAAAAAAACTTTTTTGTTGAACATTCAACTGTTTTGTAGAAAATTTTTATTTTTGGCTCGAAAATTCAACAATTTGGTAGAAAATTTAACTATTTGGTTGAAAATTCGCCTTTTTGGTAGAAAATCATTTTTTTGTTTGTTAAAAATGCAACTATCTGGTTAAAAATTAATCTGTTTTAGATAAGCTTTTAAGTATTTTGTTAAAAATTCGTCTTTGTTAATTAAATCCAACTATTTTATATTTTAAATAAAAATATGTTTATTGAAGTATCAATTATTACATTTTTTGTTGAAAATTCATTTTTCGTAGGTTGAAAATTGAACTACTTGATTGAAATATTTTTGGATGTTATGGTTTTGACCAGATGAAATGTATTAAATAATTTAATGTTAATTGTTGTTTTTCTACTGGTCAAAAATCAATATTTTTTGAATACTGATTTTTATTTCTAAATTGTGAAAAAATTTCTCTGAAGTTTCCCTGGGATCCGAACCCAGGTCTTTCAGATTACCGGTCTGCTGCTTTTACCCACTAAGCTACGATTCTGGAAGCATGAAGAAACTCTGGATGTTAACTAAACATATTTATTGTAATATGACACCCTCGAAAACTTTTCTATTGGTATGTTAAGGGTAATCTTGAAATTGCTTATGCAAAATATTATTTATCATTAATGTAATGTGAGGAATGTGATAATATAAAAATTCATTATTAAACCAATTTTTAAATATTAGTTGTGGTTCATTCTGAATGAGGAAAAGTGAGATGTTGGTTTTTGGTTGACTTTTTTCTTTTTTCTCCCTCTTTTCGCCTTTGTTATATATCTGTCTCTAATGAGCCGAAAAGGAGGTGGTTTGGAAATTTAATTTTGAATTGTGAATCTTTTTATGCTCTGATTTCTTTGCATACATTCATAAGAAATTAGATTTCATTTCGATCTTAAATATAATTTTTTAAATATTTTTGAAACAATAATTAATAATTCGGAATTAAAAGCGTCTGAAATTTAAAAAAAGGTTTTTTTTTTAAATCCAATTTATTTGAAGAAATCGATGTATTTATATATACATTCCGATTAAAAATGCTGGAAACATGTAGACACTCTTCATGTTAACTAAACATTTTACTGTAATATGACACCATCGAACCCTTTTATATTGGTATATTAAGGGTAATCTTGAAATTGTTTATGCAAAATGTTATTTATCATCAATGTTATGTGAGGAATGTTACAATATAAATATACAATATTATACAATTTTTAAACATTATTTGTAATTGATTCTGAATAAGAAAAATGTGAGAGGGTGGTGTTTGGTTGACTTTTTTCCTTTTTCCCTTTTCTCCCTCTTTTTTCCTTTGTTATATCTTTGTTTCTAATGAGCCGAAAAAAAGAGGTTGTTTGGAAATCTAATTTTGAATTTTGAATTTTTTTATGCACTGATTTACTTGCATAAAAGTATTCATAATAGAGTAAATTGCATTTCGATCTTAAGATCTTACAAGATTCTTTAATTCAAGTTATTTAAAGAAAGCGATGTATTTATACAACATACCTATGAAAAACGCTGGAAGCATGCACAAACTTTTGATGTTAACGAAACATATTCACTGTAATATGACACCCTCGAAAACTTTTCCAGAAACCCCCCTGTATATCTACTTCTATTGATTTAATTTTTCTTTTCAATTCAGATTGGACATGTGTGAGGCGTCATAAAATAAAAATCGAAACGAAATGTAACTACGCAATCCAGGCTCAGTCCAGTCCAGGGACTTAAATGGACAGTTACAAATTAGTCCTTACAAACATTCAAGATTGTCCCCTCGCAGTCGAACCAAACGGGAGCGTTGTGCTTTCAAAAAGCATTATAGTGAGTCTGCGAAGCGTGACCGAAAAATGGAGTCACGTGTGCCCACTTCTATTCACAATATTCACATGTGCCTATAAAAGCATCGCCCTATGTGGCCTATAGCTATGTGTATGTACTATTATATGCAATAGAGTAATGTACGTAATGCGCCACCACGCACAGGATATGGCGCTTCTGATTGGCCAATTTCTTCATTCATTCATTCAATTTTACTCGTCCCGATTTCGCAACCACCTCCGTGACAATTCCGAAAATTGAAATCATCCTTCCCGATTAAAATGACCCGATTATGGAAATTGAATTAACAAAGACCCTATTCAAGCCTCGGATTCACTTCAGAGAGAGAGAGATGCATGGATATTCCCCAAATTCTATTTTCCCTTATATTTATTTTACCTAAAAGCATTTGACCGAATAGCAATTTGTTATGATTTTTATTTATCCTAATTTCCAATTTACCGAATTTTGCGGAATTACTTTTAGTTCTAATTTTTATTTTTCCGAATTACCATTAGACATAATTTTTATTTTACTGAATTATAATTTTACATGATTTTTATAATACCAAATTACTATTTAATTTAATTGTTATTTTTCCGAATTATTATGTAACATAATTTTTGTTCTTCCAAGTAAGCATATAACAAAGCATTTTAGGAAGAATGAAATTGATGTTACATGTAGTTTCGAAGATAATGAGGATTATGATAATAAGTTAATTTTGGGTTATCGGAAAAATAAAAATTATGTCATATAGTAATTCGGAAAAATAAAAATTAGGTTGAATAGTAATTCGTTATTATAAAAATTATGTCAAATTATAATTTATTAAAATAAAAATTATGTCAAATGGTAATTCGGAAATATAAAAATTATGACAAATGGTAAACTGGAAGAATAGAATTTAGGTGAATTGGTAATTAGGATGAATAATAATTATAGGAAATAGCTATTCGGAAAAATGAGTATAGGTAATATAAATATTAGGGAAAATAGAATTAGGGGAATATTAATGTGTCTCCTTCAGGGATCAAAAATATTGTAAATAGTGTAAGAAAGTTTAAAAATTGTGTAAAAATAGTGTCAAAATAGTGCCATGAAATTGTTCAAGTATTAAACTCACGTGTAGTCTAAACTTAAAAGTGATAGTCCGAAATAAAAAATTGTGCAATTAGAAATTAACTTTATTTTTAAGCAAAATTTCCAGTTTTCTATCCTAATATTTTGGAAGTATTAAAAATTAACTTCAATTTTTATTTAAAATGTTATACTTTAGTCTACAAATTGTCAAAATTTCTATTTATTTACTGTAGGCTTCACGTCGATTCCAAATGCCTCAGTTTTTCTCGTTTTTCACTTAAATCCGAACTGAATTACTAGAACCCGATATAAAAATCTAACTATTTTTGGTTGAAATTTCATGCTTTTCTGTTAAAAAGTCTATTATTAATTTTTTTGGGTAAGAATTCTTCCTTTTTGTATTTTCGGCTCGAAAATTCAACGATTTGGTAGAAAACTTAAGTATTTAGTGGAAAAAAAATTCTTCTTTTTTGGTGGAAAATAATTTTTTTTCGTTAACAATGCAACTGTTTGATTGAAAATTAACCTGTTTTAGTTGAGGATTTAAGTATTTTGTTGAAAATTCGTTTTTGTTGGTGAAATCCAACTGTTTTTTTTTATTTAAACTTACATCTGTCTCGCTTAAAATATAAACTATTATATTTTCCGTTAAGAATTTATCTTTTTTGTATGAAAATGCAGCTGTTTTGCTTTAAATTTGAACTACTTTTTTTTAAAGTTCATTTTAAAATTGAAATTCGTTCTTTTTTGGTTCCCAATTAATTTTTTAAATTGAAAACTGAACTATTTTGTTGACAATTCAACTGATTGGTTAAAAAATAACTTTTTTTGTTATAAATGCATAGTCTCAGGTTGAAACATTAACTGTTTTGTAGAAAATTCATTTTTTTGGCATGAAAATTTAACAATTGGTATAAAATTCAAGGGGTCATTTAAAAAATACGTGATACGTTGAGGATGCCCCCCCCCCCTTTTAAAGTATCATTATCCATGTTAAGTGTAATGGAAAAAGCATACGCAGGGGTTTTTGCACATTTCCAAAAAAGGCAGGGTGTTTAAAAGTATCAAAAACGGAAAATGAACATAAAAGAGAATGCATTTTTTTCCTCATCATCTAGTCAGTCTTTTGGGGCCCTAATCGGGTGCTGGTTAACCTGTCCGGTTAAAAAAAATATCTCAATGTCTAATTCAAAATTTTTGTTGTACATTTAAAAAAAACAGGGTGCTTGAAAGTACCAAAAGCGAACAATGAACATTAAAAAAAATGAATTTTATTTCCTTATTATCTAGTCAGTCTTTCCAGACCCTCATCGGGTGCTGGCTAACCTGTCAGGACCCAAAAATTTTCTTAATGTATTATGCAAATATTTTTTGAGCATTTCCAAAAAGAGTTGAGTAGGTGCTTAAAAGTATCAAAAATGGAAAATGAACTCTAAAGAAATGAATTTTAGTCTTTCCGCGCCCTAATCGGGTGCTGGCTAGCTTGTCATGACCAAAAATGTTTCTAAGTGTCTAACTAAAATATTTTTTTTGCACTTTTCCAAAAAAGGCAGGGGGTTTAAAAGTAACAAAAATGAAAAATGATCATAAAAAAAATGAATTTTTTGCCTCATCATCTAATCAGTCTTTTGGGGCCCTAATCTGGTGCTGGCTACACTGCCAGGATCAAAAAGTTTCTTAATGCCTTATTCCAATATTTTTTGTACATTTCCAAAAAGAGGCAGGATGCTTCAAAGCATCAAAAATGAAAACTGAACTTAAAAAAGAAACGATTTTTTTCCTCACCATCTAGTCAGTCTTTCCGGGCCCTAATTTGGTGCTGGTTAGCCTGTCATGGCCAAATATGTTTCAGTGTCTTACCTAAAATATTTTTTTGCATATTTCCAAAAAAAGGCAGGGGGTTTAAAAGTACCGAAAATGAAAAATGATCATAAAAGAAAATGAATTTTTTATCTCATCATCTAATCAGTCTTTTGGGGCCCTAATCGGGTACTGGCTAAACTGCCAGGACCAAAAAATTTTCTTCACCCTAGAACCGCACACTGGGTCTGACAGACCCAGCGAGAAAGTGACTTTTGTCGCTCCCCTCCACAATTCTTCGAAAAAGCACTTCTCCCACCCATGTAAATTCAGTTTAGGTTTCTGCCGATCGACCCAAGTGATTGTGCGCGTCAGTTTACCCAAGAGGCTCAAACTGTCATCATCCAAACTTGGTCAAGGGTCTCAGAGACCCATGTGTGCGGACCCATGTGTGCTCAATAAATACACTTTTTGAAAAGAATATGTTCAAAGTATTTTTTTTCTCGATCTTCCATATGTCCTCTTCAAACCCTCCTATTACCTTTTGCAATTAAACAAAACATGGGAATATGGCACTTTTTGTTGTAAAACACGATTTTTGACCACCTCTTCCAGTTTTTTTTTCAAATAATTGAGTTTTTTGTATCTTAAAATTTTCAAAATGATCCAATAATGCTTAGCTCTATTCTAAAGATCCTAATATACATTTCTAAAAAAAAAGTGTAAATCGGATCAACAGGGGCGTCACAATCATCGCGCGAAGGTGCTCGGGTCTCACGGACCCATGTATACGGTTCGCGTAAGTTTAATATATGTGTGCGGTTCTAGGGTTAATGTCTTATTCCAATATTTTTTGTATATTTCCAAAAAGAGCCAGGGTGCTTAAAAGTATCAAAAATGAACTCTAAAAAAAAGGAATTATTTTCCTCATCTAGTCAGTCTTTTCGGGCCCTAATCGGGTGATGGCTAGAATTTTTCGGCTTGAAAATGAAATTGAGTTGAGAATGAAATGAATCTTAGATTTATCGCACAAGAATGTTTTTAACAGTAAGTCAATCTATATTGATCTTAAAATGAGAAAAAGTGGAACGAAATTGATTGAAGCATCTGCATGTTTTCGAACGTAAGCGAGTTGAGAATATTGCGAAGAATGTCGTCGGTCAGGGACGAATCGTTCATGCCTGAGATACCGTGTCAGTTGCCGGTGGACACATACATATAAATATAAAATAATAATATGTACAACCAAGAGCTTCCGTAAATTTATCGAGGATGGCTGATCCTATATTACATAAATCCGACAGACGCACGAATTAAATTTAAATCTTGCACAGCGCCTCGGGCTGCAAAGTTGACAAGCACAATTTTCTACCAACGGTGCTGGAAATACATCCCAGAATCCTCCAGGCTACTATGAGCAAATACAAATTCATTTGGGCTCAGGTGTAATCCATAAATTACGTCAACAATTTTAGGCTATTTTGACCCCTCCCCCCAATAATTAACGCCCAAAATTCTATCAAAGCATAGGAAAGAGGGTTATTTTTCATGAAAAAAAGGGTAATAATGGAGAAGTAAATTCTTTCAAATAAAATTAACTTAAATACCATATTGAATCCAGTGAAAAAATTTCAAGTTCCTGAGATTTCGAGTCGAAATATATATTGAATTTTCAACAAACAAAATTAATTTTCTAACCAAACAGAAGAATTTTCAAACAAAATAAATTAAACTTCTGCCAAACAGTTGAATTTTCAGCTTATAAAGGATAAATTTGTAACCACAAATGGAATAGTGCGATTCTAAGATAAAAAAATCATTTTTAACTAAATGAAGACCGAATTTGCAACAAAAAAGTAACATTTTAAACCAACGGAGTAAATCCTAAAAAAAATATGAATTTTTAACAAAGTAGTTGAATTTTTAACTAAAAAAGATGAATTTTTAACCAAATAGTGAAATTTTCTTCCAAAAAGATGATTTTTCCATCAAGAAGATTAATGTTCTACCAAAAACACAAATTTTCAACAAAATACATTAATTTTCAACAAAATGGAGGAATTTTAAAGCTGAAGGGACGAATTATCTACAAAATGGTTAAATTTTCAACCCGAAAATATGATTTTTTGTTTAAAAAGTTAATTTTCTACCAAAAAATTAAACTTCCATAAAATCAGTTTAATTTTTAACCAAATAGTTAAATTTAAACCAAAAATATACGCATTTTTGACTAAAAACTTCATTTTCAACCGAATAATTTAATTTTCTACCAAACTGTTGAATCCTCAACCAAACTAGATTAATTTAGACCAAAATATTTGCATTTTTTAACAAAATTTTGAAATAGAAAAGATCAATTTTCAATAAAAATATTAACTTTCAACCGAAAATGGAAAAGTTACATTGGTAGTTAAGAACTAAAAAAGATGAATTTTTCACCAAAAAGTTAAATTTTTAATTAAACAAAAAATTAATTTTCCAGCATGAAGATTTATGTTCTACCAAAAACACGAATTTTCAACAAAGTATATTAATTTTCAACCAATTTTTTTAATTTTAATGTAAAAAAGACGACAATTATCTGCAAAACGATGAAATTTTCAACCCGAAAATATGATTTTTTAACAAAAAAAATTAATTTTCTACCAAAAAATTAAATTTTCATACTAATACTTTAATTATTAGCAAAAAAGATTTGATAATTCGCTTCTTTGGCTTTAAAATCCAACCATTTTGTTGAAAATTAATGTATTTAGTTTTTAACAAAATACTTTTACAATTAACTTTTTAGTTAAAAATGCCTATGTTTTTGGTTTAAATTTAACTATTTTGTTAAAAATTAAACTACTTTGATGGAAGTTTAATTTTTTGGTAGAAAATTAACTTTTTTGTTAAAAAAATCATAATTTCGGGTTAAAAATGGAACAATTTTCTAGATAATTCGTCCCTTCGGCTTTAAAATTTAACCATTTTGTTAAAAATTAATGTATTTTGTTAAAAATTCGTGTTTTTTGGTATAGAACATTAATTTCCTTCCTGGAAAAATCATCTTTTTGGTGAAAAATGTAACTGTTTGGTTAAAAATTCATATTTTTTAGTTGAAAATGCAACTACTTGGTAGAAAGTTGAAGTAGTTTGTGAAATATTGATACTTTTTGAAGATTTACCTCATTGTTTTAAAATTGTACTTTTTTATGAAAATTTGGTTTTCTTTTGGTTAAAAGATAATTTTTTAATCTTAGAATTGCACTATTCCATTTTTTGTAAGAAATTTATCCTTATATTATAACATGAAAATTCAACTATTTGGTAGAAAATTCATGTATTTTGATGAAAATTCTTCTTCTTTAGAAAATTGAACTATTTTGGTCAGAAATTTTAACTATTTTGTTTAAAATTCTTTTTTTTTTAGTTAAAAATTAAATTTTTTAACTGAATATTTCAATATTTCCCTTTTAATTTTAACTTTATTTGTTTCAGTTGATTATTCAACTATTTGGTTGAAAATTCATGTATTTTGTTAAAAATCTGTCTTTTTCATTTTAGTAGAAAATTCATTTATGGTTGAAAGCTTAACTAGTTTATTGAAAAATCATATTTTTTAGGAAAAAATTAATTTTTTAAATGGAAAATTTAACTATTCCATTTTTGGTTGAAAATGTATTTATTTTTTTCTTTGAAAATTCGACTATTTGGCTGAAAATTGATCTTTTTTTTTGAAGATTTGAAGATTCACCTGATTGGTTACAAAGTTTACTGTTTTGTTGAAAATTCTGTTTTCTTTTCGTTACAAATTTATTTTTTTATATTTAGAATTGCACTATTCCATTTCTGGTTAGAAATGTATTCTTTATAAGTTAAATATTTAACTATTTTGTTGAAAATCTATAATTGCACTAATCCATTTCTGGTTAGAAATTTATTCTTTATAAGTTAAATATTCAAGTATTTTGTAGAAAATTCATGCATTTTCTTGAAAATTCTTCTTTTTTGGTTAGAAAATTAATTTTGTTTGTTGAAAATTCAACATATATTTCGACTTGAAAACTTAGGAACTTACAGTATATAGCAGTATAGAACTGTAGATTATTTCCTGTTTCTAATGAAGATAGTACATTCCAGAGATTTAAAAATTTAATGAAAGATTGAGGAATGCGTCTCATGTAAAATTTTCTAAAAATATCAAAGAAAGCTTGGATCTTCCGCATTGAAACCTAATCTTGATCTAAGATTCTCATAGGCTCGTTTCGAAGCGAACCTAGTCGAGTAATTATAATCAAGAGAGGCAATAGATTACACCGAAAAATTATGCATTCAAGGAAGAAGCTAGTCGAGTACTTAACGCTTCGTTAATTACAGGACTCTCAACTACATTCACACTTTACAGTTAAATAAATAAATAAACAAAAATAAATAAATAAATACACGAAACTCAAGCTGGAAATGAATTAAGTTACTCGATATACAATGAATATTGGATATCGATTATACAGAAGGCTCATATTACCGATATTAACCATTCAACTGTTGCCAATTCAACATACCCATATTAATCACAGAGTATAATTTTAAATAGGTCTCATGTGCTCTTACATAATTACAAATTACATATTTACAAATCAGTCTCAGATCGATGCCCTCTATATAATTATACCACAAGCCACAACGATTAAATCAATAAAGTATCAATTAAATAACCGATAACGCCTAATTTTTAGTTATTAAATTATTAATAAGCAATATGAAATCGATCGAAATCTGGGATTAGTGTTCTTTTGCTTTTGATAACAAATTTGAGCCTTACAGACTTCACAGCCCAAAATGTTTTCAAAAGTGGGGAAATAGGAAAAATTTTCAACCAAAAAAATTAATTTTTATCCAGACAATTGTATTTTCAACTAACTAGTTAAACTTTTAATCGAAAACCAAATTTTCAAGCAAAAAATACGAATTTTTTAAAAGACAGTTGAATTTTCAATAAAAAAGGTAATTTTCAACCAATATAGATTATTTTTCAAACAAAAAGGATGACTTTTCTACAATAAAGACAAATTTTCATTCCAAAAGGACGAATTTTCAACAATAAAGTACATTTTCAACCAAGGCAGAGGATTTTTCTGCCAAAAAAGATTACTTTTCTACATAAACGATGAATTTTGAATCCAAAAGGACGAATTTTCAATAAAAAAGTTAATTTTTAACCAAGACATGATTTTTCAACCAAAAATATGACTTTGTTGAATTTCACACCAAATAGTTGCATTTTCAACTTACACAGATGAATTTTTAACCAAATGGTCGAATTTTCAAACAAAAAGATTAAAATTCAATAAAACAGCTGAATCTTCAAACAAAAACGAATTTATAACGATATAGTTGAATTTTCAACCGAAAAAAACGAATTTTCTACAATATAATTGAATTTTCTACCAAATTTTTGCATTTCCAAGCCTAAAAGATGAATTTTCAGTCTGAGGAGTGAATCTTTAAAAAAATTAATTTTTAACACAGTAGTTCAACTTTTAACCAAGCAGTTGCATTTTCAAATGAAAAAGTTAAATTTTTAACCAAATAATTCCATTTTAAGCCAAAAAGATGAATTTTCCACCAAGAAGATTTATTTAAAAATAAAATACATTAATTTTTATTTAAAATTTAAATTGTTTAATTTTTAAACCAGAAAGACGAATTCTCTACAAAACAGGTGAATTATCACCCCAAAAATATGAATTTTCTACCAAATAGTTAAATTTTTTAAATAAATAGTTCAATTTTAATCAAATAGTTGAATTTTCTACCTGAACGAAAATGAATGTATAATAAATTAGTTAATTTTCTACCAAATAGTTAAACTTTCAGATAAGCAGTTCAATTTTCAACAAAATAGGTAAATTTTCAGCGAAAAATTAATTGGCTGCCAAATAGTTAAATTTTTAAATAAATAGTTGAATTTTCGAGCCAAACATATGAATTTTCAACGAAAAAAAGTGAATCTTTAAAAAAAATTAATTTTTCATAAAATATTTAAACTTTCAACGAAGTAGTTGCATTTTCAACTGAAAAGGATACATTTTTCACCAAATAATTAAAATTTTAACCGAAAGGATGAATTTTTCATCAAGAAGATTTATTTTCAAACAAGAAAGACAAATTTTCAACTACATAAGTTGTTGCATTTTCAAGTCAAAGCTGCGCATTTTTACAAAACAGTTCAATTTTCTACCCAAAAATATGAAATTTCAACAAAAAAGTAAATTTTTTCCCAAATAGTTAAATTTTCAAATAAACAGTTCAATTTTAATCCAAATAAATTAATTTTTTAACAAGAAGGTAAATTTTCTACAAAACAGTTGAATTTTCAACCCAAGAATATGAATGTTTAACAAAAAAGTTTAGTTTTCTATGAAATAGTAGAAATTTCCAATAACCAGTTCAATTTTTATCCAAATAGTTGAATTTTTAAGCAAGAAGGTAAATTTTCTACTACAACAGTTGAATTTTCAACCCAGAATTATACATTTTTAACCAAAAAATTGATTTTCAATCAAACAGTTAAATTTTTAAGCCAAAAAGATGAATTTTCAGTCTGAGAAGTGAATCTTAAACAAAAATTAATTTTTAACACAGTAGTTCAACTTTCAACCAAGTGGTTGCATGTTCAAATGAAAAAGATACATTTTAACCAAATAATTCAATTTTAAGCCAAAAAGCTGAATTTTTCACGAAGAAGATTTATTTTAAAATAAAATACATGAATTTTTAATTATATTGTTTAATTTTTAAGTCAGAAAGACGAATTCTCTAAAAAACAGGTGAATTATCATCTAAAAAATAGGAATTTTCTACCAAATAGTTAAATTTGTTAATAAATAGTTCAATTTTAATCAAATAGTTGAATTTTCTACCTGAACAAAAATGATTTTATAACAAATTAGTTAATTTTCTACCAAATAGTTGAATTTTCAGATAAGCAGTTCAATTTTACACAAAATAGTTGCATTTTCAACTGAAAAGGATACATTTTTGACCAAATAATTAACATTTTAACTAAAAAGATGAATTTTTCATCAAGAAGATTTATTTTCAAACAAGAAAGAGAAATTTTCAACTGCGTAAGTTGTTGCATTTTTAAGTCAAAGAGACGTATTTTTACAAAACAGTTGAATTGTCTACCCAAAAGTATGAAATTTCAACAAAAAAGTAAATTTTTTACCAAATAGTTAAATTTTCAAATAAACAGTTAAAATTTCATCCAAATAAATGAATTTTTAAGCAAGAAGGTAAATTTTCTACAAAACAGTTGAATTTTCAACCCAAAAATATAAATGTTTAACAAAAAAGTTTAGTTTTCTATGAAATAGTAGAAATTTCCAATAACCAGTTAAATTTTCATCCAAATAGTTGAATTTTTAAGCAAAAAGATCAATTTTCTACAAAACAGTTGAATTTTCAACACAAGAATATGAATGTTTCACAAAAAAGTTTAATTTTCCAACAAATAGTTTCATTTTCTACCAAAATGTTGAATTTATAAGCCGAAAAGACGAATTTTCCACAAAGAAGTCTAATTTTTAACAAAAAAGTTAATTTACAGCCAAACAGTTGAATTTTCAACTAAAATTATGAATCTTCACAAAAAAAATGGATCTTTTACAAAGCAGTTTCAATATTAACCAAATAATTGGAATTGTATCAGGTTACTCGATATTTATTTTATTATACATTTATTATACATATTTTATTTTACATTCAATATTGCACTGAAAGAAATAATTCGATGATACACGCATAATTCTGGTTATTCCAACCATAATGTATTGCTCGCTCAGCTACAGCGATACAGTTTGCGTATTTTACCCATACCATAATTGCTGAAGCAATATTACTGCTTGAGTTATAAGTTTTAATAGATATTTCCAAACATAAGATGACTGTAGTAGAACGAATTTACGGTTGTGTCAGACTGAATTTGGTTGTGGTAAATCAACCATACGCAGGCTTGTCTCATCTGCTCCTGCCGTTGAGGAGATCTAAGCATACCGTTCGGATAGTCTAATGTTAGGCATGTCTGATGTACAATGCTAATGAGGTTGCATCCTCCATACTGCAGTGCAGTTAAAATTGATTTAAAAATTCGATTTTTTGGTAGTTTTGTTATTATTCCAAATTATTAATTATAATATTTGTGTATCTGTGAAAAATAGTTTCCAATTGTATTGCATACAAAAAATTCATATATGATTCTCAAGATACAAAAATAAAGGCAAATAAATGCCACTTGTTTGTGAAAATAGCTATAGGGTCCAGCCTTATTCATGAACAACTCTTATGCAAATTTCGGAGTAAGGTATCAAAAGCCTCCTCACTCACCTCATTCTCTATAAAATATTACGAAAATAATAATCTACACAGTTTGTTTACGCGTTTTCATGCTTCAAACTTACTATAAACGTGAGGTTATGTTTGAGAATTGCATTCAGTAAAAGATATTTTTGACACATAATAATAACAGAAAACTAACAAAAATCAGAAACCTGAAGACAGCGACTGATGCCGAATCGACGCGCACCTCACCGGTTGATCAATCGCGCACACCAGAATACATTGATTGGTATGGCTGAATCAAGCAACCAGCCGGATGCCCAATGCAATACTTTAACGCAGTGTTGTTTCGAATAGATAGTTGATAAAATTATGTCTTCAATACGGCTATGAGACCGAGGCATATAATGCTTGTACCTACATTATAATATTTGGATATTTTAATCATATTGGTTATTCGACACTTTTCTCAACTATCGTTTCAGTCAAACAAACTTTCCTTGCCATATTAGCCTTGATGATTTTCTTATACGTAGGTGATAATGCTCAAATTCGTGTGGCTGAGACAGCACAATTTTCTTTCTCATTCAGTTAGAAATTCCCAAGCAAACTCGGATTGCTACTAGCCTGAAACTATTTCTTTCAGTGTGCATATCGGATAGATAGAAGGCTCATATTATCGATATTAACCATTGCCAATTTAACATACCCATATTAATCACAGAGTATAATTTCAAATGGGTCTCATGTGCACTTACGTACTTACAAATTAGATATTTACAAATCTCTCTTAGATCGATGCCCCCTATATAATTATACCACAAGCCACAACGATTAAACCAGTAAAGTATCAATTAAATCAGTGAAAGATTTGTCAAATCATTCAAATATCCATTAAGTCATTAAAATAATTGATGAAGCCTAATTTTTAGTTATTAAATTATTAATATGCAATATAAAATTGATTGAAATCTTGGATAAATGATCTTTAATTTTAATCCAAACAATTGCATTTTTAACCAAATAGTTGAACTTTGAACCAAATAGTCAAATTTCCAAGCGAAAAAGACTAATTTCTTAGAAGACAGTTGCATTTTCAGCCAAAAAGTTAATTTTCAAACAAAAAAGATGAATTTTCCATTAAGGAGATTTACTTTCAAACAAAATTCACGAATTTTCACTTAAATTGATGGATTTTCAAATAAAAAAAAGAGACGAATTTTTTACTAAACAGTTGCATTTTCAACACAAAAATATGAATGTTCGAAAAGAAAATTAATTTTTTTCCAAATGATTAAATTTTCAAGATTAAATCTTCAAGAACAAATTTTGATTTTCAAATAAATAGTGCAATTTTCAACGAAACAGTTGAATTTTCAAATAAACAGTTCAATTTTCAACCAAATAGTTGAATTTTCAAATAAACAGTTATGTTTTCAACCAAATTGTTGAAGTTTCTACCAAAACAGTTTAAATTTTAATGAGGAAGATGAATTTCCTACAAAACAATTGAGGTTTCAACCCAAAAATATGAATTTTCAAAAAAAATGTTAATTTTTCACCATATGGTTAAATTTTAAAAAACCGTTCTATTTTCAACCAAACAGTCGAATTTTCAAGCCACAAATATGAATTTTCTACAAAACAGTTGAATTTTCAACACAAAAATATGAATGTTCTACAGAAAAGCTTAATTTTCTACCAAATAGTTGTATTTTCGAATAAATAATTCAATTTTCAACCAGTTATACTTTTAAGCCAAAAAGATGAATTTTTAACCACACTGTAAAAAATAAAAAAATTGTACCACTTAGAATGGTAAAATTACCAACAAAAAATTGGTGCAATTTTACTACTCTGATAATGGGATGAATACCACTTGCATGTTAGAAGTTCCAACCAATCTTGTAACTTTACCACTTTTAGACTGACACTATAGCAAGGCGTTGTAGAAGTACAGTTTCTGCTTGTGAATCTGTGACTTTCAGAGTAGGTAATAAATGGACCTGCTTTCAGAGTGTTGATTTTTTCGACGCTGGTAAAAGTACAGAAACTGGTAAAAATTCCTTTTTCCAACATAATCTCACGTCTTGAAATTTTATAATTGATAACGCGGCGTACTTGCACAGCTCTTAACGTGGTATAAGTACAAGTAATTGTAAAGTTTCAAAGTTGCGGAAAATAATGCAAAAAATGGTACAATTACAATTATTTGTAAAAGAGTGTTTCAGAACGGTATAAATTATGGAAAAATTTCTTTACGAAATTGATAAAAAATATAGTATAAATATACAATAAAAGGATATATTAAGTTTAATAAATAATAATCTTTTAAAGAGGGGAATTTTTTGAATATATTTACATATAAAAAAAAGAACTCTGAAGAACTCGGAGCAACTCAGAGACTCAGAGTCGACTTCAAGTGACTTCGACAAATTATTGTGTTTTGGCTGCGTGACATTTTGTGCACATCGTTTGTCAACGACAACATTTTTATCGAAAAAGACGAATAAAGTTTTCGGAAAGGTAAGTTATTTTCAGTCCTATTATGAAATTTTTATTTTTTACATTGAAATGTTTGTCGGGTTAAGATTATTTATTCTTAGACTTCCATTTTAAATTTTAGAAACTGGGAACACTTTCGGGCTGAAATCATTTAAATTTCGAGGTCTCAAAGTATCAATGACCCACGGTGTAATGATTTGGAATTTCAGAACCTTCCAACTACAATATTTGAGACTTGAATGTGAAAAATTTGAAATCTTAAAAACCAAATTCAAATTATTAAAAGGCTGCATAAATTAAAATTGAAAGTATATCTAAAGTTCAAAGTATTAAAAAAGGGAAAAAATGAAGCCTGTGACACCATATATTAGTAACTACGTGAATAAGAAATTCCGCAAATTTCAATCTGAAAATGTCATTTTTTTCGTGTTATGGTGGGGAACAAAATTGTTAAAAATGCATTTTTCTCGTCAAGGGATAAACCTATTTCGATGAAAAAATGTGTTATAAAGCTGAATGAGGCTAATAAATTTTTTTTTTGTAAATTCAGACTATAAATACAAAAAATGAAATTAAATTTCTCAAAATATTAACCTTAAAATCGCATTTCTTTGGAACTTATGTAGGGGAAAATAAAATAAAAAAGTAGTTTTTCTTGAAAATAGCTTAACCGATTTTAATGAATAAAATATATATTGTGAAAACCAATAAGATATTTTTCGAGAAAATTTGAAGAAAAATTATTACTAAAAAAGAAGTAAATTCTTCTTTAATTTGAATTTTTTTTTACCATGATGCAACACACCAATTAATTTTGGAGGGGGGAGGGAGATATATGTGAATCTAAAACATAACCACCTCAAGCAAAAATTTAAAAAAATTCAAAACAATTTGTTATGAGTATTTTTTGCCAGATTTTTGTTTTGTTTTTATTAGCCTTACTGATCTTTGTAACACATATTTTTCATCAAAATCTGTTGATCCGTTTACGCGACAAAAAATACATATAAGAAATAAATGTTGAACCTTCCATTTTTTTTAGATTATGTTTTAGATTCACACCTCCAATATTAAAGAAAATTCTGGAGTTGTCTAACTTCACATGTTCATGTCCCTCGGCTCTTTGTATAATATACAAAGTATATAATTTGAAGTTTATTTGATGAAGTTTAGTATATTATACCTGCTAACATTTCCATTTATGAACTTAAATTAAAAATGATAGATTTTGTACAGCAATATGCATAAGGTACAATTCTGCAATTATTACTTCTTAACAATTAGATGTAACGATTTTAATTTAACATTCTTTCAGTTTAATTCCATTTCAAAGATTATTGATTAAAAATTGTCAAAATTTGAAGACTGAAAATTCCAAAATTATACGTAAATATAATTTTTTTTTAATTTGAATTCGGATCGCTATAAATTGAGGTCAGTACATTTTGAATCACTTTTCCCAAATTGATGAATTCTAGACTACAAAACGTTCCATTATAACTAACGTTTAGACCTTAAGGACCTACGCAGAGATCCTTGAAAGGAAAAATAAAGCAAGACTGAAATGTATTTCTTGTAATTCTAGGTTGATGTACACATGGGGGCAGTTAGTGGACAATAGAGGAAAGCAATACGATTGTTAATAACTTTCCAATGCCTTTTCCTGAAATATTCCTTTAATCGTACTGTTCAATTGTACATGCTTGAAAATGTTTACGTGTAGTGCGTGTAAAATTAGTTTACAAACAATTCATTTGTATAATAAGCATCAAAAGTCACATGCAAATTTACCTAAATTACAAATATTTTGCAGACATTCAAACTGTTCTGCAAAACTGACGACATATGAGTCATTTAGAAAACATATCTACCGCCAGCATAATTACGCAACTGGGAACTCTGTTTATTCTTGTAATGTTGAAACTTGCAATTATATCTCTACAAATCTTAAATTGTTTCACTCGCATGTTAAGGGACATATTGAAAACTCGGCGAATGGAATAACTTGCCCCTTTCCAAGCTGTTTCGGTAATAGCACAAGATATCTTAATGTCAACAACTATACAGTTCACGCTTTTCGAAAGCATTCCAATGAGGATACAGGTTTGGATTTAGGGGAAATATATGATTTTGAGAATGACTTAGAAAATGTGTGTACTAGTTTTCCCGAGTTCCATAATGTAGGCGTAATAAATAGTTCAGTAAAGAACGGCCAGATAACAAACAGTAGTAAATCATGGTGGAATGAAGACTTCGTACCAAGTAGTGTTGTAACTGAAAAGAAGGAAATTTCAGATGTAACTAACAATCTGCTTAATTTGTGCCTAACATTGACTACGAAACATCACGCTACCGAACCTGCTGTGCAGGAAGTTGTTTCCAAGTCTTACGGTACTTTTCAAATCTGCAAAGACAAATTTTATCATTCTGTGAGTACAAGTAACTTGAGCGAAGAAGATAAAAAGAATGAAATTAAAAATTTTGATGACAGTTTTTTGGAATTTACAGACGCTTTTAATCCTAAGAAGGGGTTGTTGAGGAATACGTACAATAGAAAAATATTTTACCGCCAGAATTTAAATTTAATTCTCCCAGTGGAGGAAATTCTTCTCAATGATGATGGGGAAGACTCGGGATGTCGATTTAGTTACGTACCCATATTGGATACTCTCGGTTTGATGTTAATGGATGAAAAAGTTCGTGAATATTGCGAAAACGTTACATTACAAGACAACGGTCGAGTAATGTTAGATATTTCAGATGCTGCAATAGTGAAAGAGAATAAACTCCTTCAAAACAATACGAACGTCGTACTTGCAATTTTGTTCTCTGATGCTTTTGAAATATGCAATCCAATTGGAGCGTCTAAAAAGAAATTTAAAATTGTAGCTGTGTATATGGTTCTTATAAATCTACCTCCACATTTGCGGTCGAAAGCTGAAAATATAAAACTTGTACTCTTGTGCTTCGATTCATATATAGCAGAATTCGGTTGGGATAAAATCTTAGAAAAAGTATTAACTGATTTGAAACAACTTGAAACGCAGGGAATATCTATAGTAATTGATGGACAGTGTCAAACTTTTTTGGGTACTTTAATAGTATCGGTGGGCGATAATCTTGGAAGCCATCAAATAGGTGGATACGTTGAAAATTTCAGTACATCACACAACTTCTGTCGCTATTGTGAAATAACGAGACAAGAATTCCACGAGAATATTTTTCGCAAAAGAAATTTGAGAACTATCCAAAGTTACACTGACTGTGTCAGGGAGGCAACAAATAAAAAAACAACGGTGAAGGGAATCAAAAGGAACTCTCCTTTAAATGGACTTAATTATTTTCACGTAGCCACACCAGGATTGCCTCCCTGTTTAGCGCATGATATTTTTGAAGGTTTCGCAAAAAAGGATGGGTTTTTAGCCATTAAATACTTCATTGCAAAAGGGTGGTTTACAGAAGGTTTTCTTAATTATCGCCTAAATAATACTACCATACTCTCAGAAAATGCAGTCTTCATTCCGCACATAAAAATAAAAGGCACTCAAAAGTCGCAACTGGATGGCACAGCAAGCCAAATCAGAAGACTTCTTGTACTTTTTCCTGTAGTAACCGCAGAGCAAGTTCAAGATTTTGAAGACCCAGTATGGAAAATGATCTTACATCTGAGAAAAATTTGCTCCATAGTATGCGCCCCGGCACTAACGTACGGTCAGATTGCTCTATTAAAAATTGATATAGACAGTTACTTGCGTCTAAGACTAGAATGCTTTCCTGAAGAAAAATTGATACCGAAACATGAATACCTTCGGCACTACCCCATGCTAATTTCTCACTTTGGTCCTCTAAAACATTTATGGACATTAAGATTTGAGAGTAAACACGGAGAATTCAAAACAGATGTAAGGCATTTCACAAATTTTAAAAATGTCACTCAGACACTTGCGGAAAAGCATCAATTGAAGCAGGCGGCTTTTCCAGCGAGTGTCGAGTCCTTTGTGGAAGCAAAAAAAGTTTTGCAATTTATCCCAGATGCGTATACTGCTGATGTGCGGCATTTAATAAGTCAATCTTTTATTGAAGATAACGTTGATGATAAGTATGTCTCAAAACAAGTAACTTTTAGGGGAGTTGAGTATAGAGAGAACATGATTGTTTGCATTGGTAAAAATGATTTTGGCAATTTCATTATATGTAAAGTACGCTTCATTATCATCAACTCAACATATACGAATATAGCGTTTATAGGAACTAGAAAGGAAATTATTTTCAATTCGTATGTCGGTGTATATGAAGATGGTACAAATGAACCTGAAAACGAAGTCCTGTCTTGTTTCCCATTTTCTTCCCTATTATCCCCTGATCCATTCCCTGAATTAACGATTGCCAACGTGACAGTATACCTGCCGAAGTATGCTGCTCTAGATCCAGATATCTAATGCAAATGTGAGTACATTTTTTGTATGGGGATGCAAAAAATGTATAGATTATGTTTTTCTTTATTCTTAAATGAATTATACCAACGCTTGCAATCGTTCACAATTAAGGATGTTCAAGAGCCATTTCAACAACAATTCTTAAAAGAGTTTTTCAAAAATTACTAATATTAATTTTTTCATAATTGACATGAAATGCACGGAAACTTTCCCAAAACCTTAGATTTCAATTTTTTGTTTTTCCTACGACAAAAACTCATTTTTACAAAACTCAAGAATCTAAAATAATTTTTAATATCTTGGCAAGCTATCCTTCGATTTTTTGGAGCACGTAGAAATTTTATCGCACTCAAAATTTACCCCTCAAAAAATGAGAGGATGTTAGTCATGAAAAATGTCTAGATACTGAATTCATTGCTAAAAATTATTTTAGTTTCTTAATAAAATTTTTGATGTTAAGGTTCATGACCAGGGTAATACGTAATGATTATGATGTTACATTTTTTTCAGTCTACTGGTCGTTTCAATATTTTTATAAAATATTGATGCTTAAATTGTGAAAAAAATTCTCTCTAGCTCCGGTGGGATTCGAGCACCACGTTTTTTTCACCATTTTTTTCACAATTTAAGTATCAATATTTTATAAAAATATTGAAACGACCAGTAGACTGAAAAATTTTAACATCCTAATTATTAGTTTCTTAATGCTCATAAAGCAGAGATTTTGTCCCAGAAAAACTAAAAATATTGAAATCTTACAAGATTGTTGGCCCTGATGATCCTCAGGAAAATAACCGATCTATTTCAAATCTTACACAAGTTATAAAGGGTTATAAAAATTGAAGGATTACAAAATTCTTGAAGATGCCAATTTTTTTTGGAAGAGATATAAGCAAAATTTCCTCTAGATGTTTAGATTGATTTAAAAATCTGGAGCAAATTTTGTATGATGCAATCGTAATTGCATCATTTTCCTCGATTTCATAGATTAAATATTATTCAATTTTCAAGTGAGTAGCTATTGAACATTGGTAAAGAAGATTAATAATGTGTATTGTATATAGGATGTTTTGTATAATTTAGATTTGAATCAGATTTCATTTTTTAAGAAAGAAGTTGAAAAATTCAAATTGGCGCCTGATACATTGAGTTTGTTAAACCTCCTCTTTTACTTCTTAATTTCTTGCAATTGAATTCTGAAGCAATTTGTATTCTTTCAGATGCATCGCCTGAAAGTGTGGTCCTGTGACCGTTCCAAAAAGTACGCCATTATTTTTTCAATTGGAGATAACGTATTAAATACCGTTCTGCAAAAAGGGAGTCAAAAATTAAAAATTAGAGGCGAAAAATTGGTTGCAGAGGACGATGGAACTATGGTTGAAGATGAAGATGATATTATGCACTACTCGAAAACTGAAAAACCAGTGTTGCTGCTTGAAGAGAGTGAGATGTGGTATCCCGCTAACCTTGAAATTATCCACACAATTACTTCCGATGATTTGGTACAGAGAAGAAATATTCAAAATCCTTCTAATGACGGTAATTCTGAGGTTGAAGAGGCAGAACAAAACTCTGAAGGGAATGAAAAGACCGAAGCTTTGTCCACGCGGAATGAAGAATCTGCGAATAACGGGGAAATTACGAACGGCGTGGATAGTCCAAATGAAGCAATTACGGCTTTCTTGGAGGCGAAACGTGCAAGCTTCACATCGTGGGCTACATATACAGTTCCCTTTACTCAAATACAAGCAACAGATTTAGAAAAATTAAGAAGAGGAATGGCCGACGATGATACCAGAACAAGTGTGGTTCATACGGTTGTTAGTGATATGCGATTTTATAACCGCCCAATTCATGTGCAAGATTGGAGGAGAGTCTCCGCGCAACTAATGAGTGCTTTTCCCGACACTTTCGAAGACAGAAATGACGACGGAAGTCGCTTGGACAGTGGCTACAATGAAATTTGCAGAAAGTTGCAGGAGCATAACAACTATTTAAACAGGGCACCTAAACGACCCAATCTTGTTGACAACCTGAACATTAAATTGAAGCACAGAAGAGCACTCCAAGCAGTGCAGGGTGGCACAATACAGTGGCAACCTGAAGACATACCGGCCGGAGAAACGGAGGATACTGTTATCGAAAAAAGGGACATGTTACAAGCATTTGATTGGTCACAGATAAGCGAAGTTAATCCTGGAAGTGACATCGAATTACTCCTAAAAGCAACCTACGCCAAAAGTAGAAGTTTTTTAAACGATATCGTTCAACCTCCAACTATAAACAAAATATTAAACTTGTGGCCTTGGCTTTTGAAACCAGTTTGCTTGTTCTGGCATTTCCAAGAATTGACAGGTGTCTCATTGGAGAAGTTGAGCTCAAATTTCGAGGAAAAAATGCAGAAAATTCTACTGTATGGTCAGCATAAGCTGCATCTAAAGTACAACGAAAATTTGACAGAAGCTGAAAAACATCACAAATTGTTGGAGGTATTGCAGATACATTTTAAAGAAAATGAAACGAACCTGCTTTTGCAATCTCATGCAAGTATTTTTTATAACAATACTTTTTTAGACTCATAAACAATTTAATCGCCCGGAGACTTAGCAGAGATAGAATTCGATACCCTTTTTTCTCCCTTTTACAACTCAAATTTCTTGTCAATATTTAGTTTTTAAAAACTCGTATTCAGTTGCATTCAATTGTACCTCTTATAAAGCTAAATTGAGAGAGCTTAGTTTATTTTGAAGGTCTTTGCGAAACTTACAAAACATTTCTTTTTATTTTAGACAAAAGATCCCCCTTTTTATTTAAAGCTAAAATCTTGAATTAATATTTTTGATAACTCATAATGCATTATTTTTATTTATGTTCTTATGCTTAATTATTTTTCTAGGAAAAAGTGAAGGAAAACTTCCTTGTTGATGTGACATATCCGTGTATTATTTACCAAAGTGAGTATTGAATTTTTTTGATTTATTTGTGACAGCCCTCGCGAAAGTATCGGATAGGAATTCCTTCCGGACCAATCCGAATCATTCCGCAATCTGTATCCAAACCAATCCGAGTCAATTCGAACCAATCCGAAAAAAGTTCTACATTTCGTTTGACCCAAATCGTTTAAAAATTAATCCGACTCAATCCGGATCAATCCGAACTCCAAAACGAACCAATCCGAACCAAGGTTTCAATCCGAAGGAATCCGAATGAATCTGAGTTCGGATTGAATTGGATTCATTCGGATTGAAAATTGTTTCAGGTCAATCCGAGTTCGGATTAAAAATTTGTTCGGATTTATTCAGATTGGAAATTCGGATTGAACCGGATTGAGTCGGATTAATTTTTGACCGATTTGGATCGAACGAAATGTAGACATTTTTTCGGATTGGTTCGAATTAACTCGGATTGGTTCGGATACAGATTCCGGAATGATTCGGATGATTTCGGATTGGTTCGGAAGGAATTCCTATCCGATACTTTCGCCAAGGAGGGTAGCCGCTGGTCGGGGTATAATTTTCAAATTCATTTTTTGAGTCATGAGAAATATTTTTTACACGTTCCTAATATTTATCGATAAATTTTGTCCAAAATTACTCGAAACCGTTAAAAGCAGAATTTTGAAAAATTGGTCCTCATCCAGTTGTCATTCTCATTTCTTCAAATGGTATCATTAATTATTCATTATTTTTAGCAACGTCAGATGATGATGCAGAAATCAATGAAAATCAGAATATCTCCAACATACAACAAATACAACCGAACTTGGTCAATAAGGAGAAAAAATACGAATATTTCCTTATATTCGACGGTCAGGTGGTTTTCCAGGCTGAAAATTTCGTCCATGCAGTGAAGCTATTAATTGCTATCTATTTCGTTTTTAACAAAACGTATCCCAGAAATTTCGGGTGCACATTGCAATTTCTGCAAATGTATTTTTTGAACATCTCGCCTCCGGACACAATATGTAGAGCAAAAAACAAAACGTGTAAAAACAAGGCCCTTACTTTAACCAAGGCTTTAAATAAAATAATTATAAATGATTTTAATAAAATTTAAACAAGTATAATATGAGACTTCTCAGTTAAAACAGGCTGTTTATTGTAGACTTAAGTTTTTCCCGCATTTGTGGAATTCAGAAAAAAAGCCAAATCTTGTTCTTTAGAAACTTCCTTCTCAGAAAAGCAATTTTTTACTTGAAATTTGATAGCAATAAATATCTGAGAGGGCTTTTGCTTTCTATGAGAATGCAATTCATAATATTTTAGTGAATTCAGTAATAATATACCTTACTAGCAACAATTCATCGGAAACAACAGTCGCAATGACGAACATTATTTTATACAATAAACGAGGTGTAAACTGTAAACTCGTGGACAGTGCTTATTTTCATTAGGGTTTTAATAATCATAACATGAATCAGAATTGTTTGGTCGTTCCGATAAATTCTACATGAATCTTAATTTCTTAATTGTAGATGAGGGTGATCAATGAGGGCTGTTTTAGAGCCCAGAATAAGAAAAAATTGTTTTTTGTGCAACTAAAAACTATCAAAAATGTAAACTACCTTGTCCGATTGTTTATTTTAAATGGTTATTGCGTCAAAATATTGTATTAAACTAATTTTTTTTCTAATTCTGATCCCAAGAACATGCTTCATTGATATTTGTCACTTTGAAGAATCGAAATTTAGTGACTTTACCATCTTAGTGTGAATTGTACTATCCTGTATTGTCGTTTTTATTTGATCGAAATTCGCATTTCAGAATTTCGGTTTTCTATTTTTCCTATTTTATTTTGTTCTTTCATTTTGAAAAGATAAGTTTCGACCTGCGAAACTACTTAACTTTTTATAATTCGCCTACTATAGCCCAAGCCAAATTCAAATCAAATTTGTAAATGTTTAGTGTACTGCTTGGATTACTAGCCGACTATTTTATAAGAAGCTTTTTGCTGTGAATACCTCCAGTATTATCAACAAAAAAGATGTTTAATTTGAAAAAAATTCGTATGTATAATTTATAAATCTTCCGCGTAACTTAGAGTTCAGATTGTTATAGTTTTTAAGTAATAGCAAAAACTTGTTCATGATAATTTTTATTTGTGTTTGTTGGCTGTGATCAATGTTTGAAACCTTCTACGTGATATGTGTTTATTCATAGTTAAAAGATGTATTGAGAAAAATAAATTTATTCATTTATATTCATATATATGTTAATTTATTCTGTAATAACTATACGTAGTATACCGAAACTTAAAAAAACATACTGTATCATTAAACAAGATTTTTTTTTATTATTAAAATTGCTTTCTGCTGTATTCCTTATTTGAACAGGAAATTTACAATTTCTAGTAAAATTACCATTATTCACATTTCTCATGTAGATGCTAAAGTTACCATGTTGAATAAAAACACGAATATTTTTTGTTCGAATACCATCACCTACAAATTCATAATGCATTGTAATTTTACAGAATCTGTCTGGAAACTTACATAACCCAAAAGTTGAATTCCATATTAAAAGTGGATATTCGTTAATGTCAGTGAAAACGTTACTTTGGGAGTAGGTAATAATCGGACCTACTCTGAAAGTAGTAAAATTACCAGAAATTTTTTTTACAGTGTACTATTTTTTTGAAGATTGAACTATTTTGTTAAAAGTTCGTTTTTGTGTGGAAATTAATATTTTAAACTGAAAATTGAAGTATTCTCTTTTTGGTTGCAAGTTTCTAGTTTTTAGCTGAAAGTTCAACTATTAAATTTTTCATTGAGAATTCATCTTTTTTGATTGGAAATTCAATTACTTGGTTGAAACTTGAACTTCCTTTTTAAAAAATTATTTTTTTAAGATTCATTATTTTAGTTGAAAATGCATCTTTTTTCAAATATAATTATTTTGCTAAAAAGTCAACTGTATTGTTTAAAATTTAATTATTTTATTGAAAATGTAAGCGTTTCGTTGAACATTCGTGCTTTTAGGTACAAAATTCATCCTTTTGGATTGAAAATTCAACTGTCTTCTAAATTCGACTTTTTGGCTTGAAAATTTAACTATTTGGTTGAAAATACAACTTTTTTTTAGTTAAAGTTCAATCTTTTTTGTTAAAAAAATTCGACCATTGGTTGAAAATTCATCTTTGTAAGTTAAAAATTCAACTATTTTGTTAAAACCCATCTTTGTGTGTCAAAAATCCATCTATGTTGTTATAAATTCAACTGTTTTGTTAAAAATTTATCTTTTTGGATTAAAAATTCATCTTTTTTTTTGTAGAAAATTTCTTGTTAAAAAATCCAATGTCTGAATTTAATATAATTTTTGTTTCGTTTGAAGATTTGACCATTGGATTGAAAATTCGTCTTTGTAGGTTGAAAATTCAACTATTTGGTTAAAATTTTATCTCTTTTGCTGGAAAGTTCAACTAATTAGTTGTAAATGCAACTATTTGATCTAAAATTATTTGTTTGTTGAAAATTCGAACATTTAGTTGATAAATTATTCTTGGTTATATTTTTTGGTTGAAAATTGAACTATTTTGTTGGAAATGCAATATATTTCGACTTGAAATCTTAATTATTTCAAAATAATTAAAATGGGTAAGCTAAACGTTGCTAAGTCCAATCAACCTAATTTGACAGAAGCAAAAAATCTTTCTACAGGATCAATTTATAACCGATTAAGTAATTTTTTTTTTGTATATGTGGATTCATCCTTTTAATAAATATTGTATAAAAAATAGATGGCGCCACATGTGTATGTAATAATATAATAAAAATGGCGATGGACTTAGCACCGTATAGCTTTTTGGATTATAAATTTAAAAAGTGGATAAATCGTAAAGAAAATCAACATCTGAAATACATATTTTTATTTCATTTATAAATAAATAACACTCTTTAAAAGAAAAAAATGAAAATTTGTAGTATTAGTACAACATTTCTCAATTTCGTCAAACAGTGAACTTAGCACCGTATAGCTTTTTGGATTATAAATT
>CAKNYM010046501.1:69188-97262 GCA_932195095.1 Andricus curvator | reverse complement strand
CACTGCATTCAAAGTGATGTTTCTACATTTGAGGTTGGGAGTTCACTACTTTGAACTCAGTCATTTTACAGGTTTTGGTAAAATTAAAAAAACACAGTGGATAGTTACAAGAAATTTTTTTTACAGTTGGAAATTTGTCTTTTTTGGTAGAACTTAATCTTCTTGGTTGAAACCTCATCTTTTTGGTTGAAAATTCAATTATAATAGTTAAAGATTCATCATTTTAGTTAAAAACTCATCTCTTTGGGTGAACATTAATTTTTCAACTGAAAATTTAATTATTGATTTCTTGGTTGGCAATTTATCTTTTTTAGTTTTTCCAATTAAAGATTCATCATTTTAGTGGGAAATTCATCTTTTTGGTTTACATTTCAACTATTTCAGTAGGTTCTTCATTTTAGTTGAAAATTCATCAGTTTGGTTGCAAATTATTTTTTTTTTATTGAGAATTTGTTGTTGAAAATTAATTTTTAAACTAAAAATTAAACTATTCCGTTTTTGGGTCAAAACTGATATTTTTTAGTTGAAACTTCAAATATTTGGTTGAAAATGATTTTTTTGTAGTTAAAAATTCAAATATTTCGTTGAGAATTCATGTTTTTTCTTGAAAAATCGTCCTTTTTGGTAGAAAATTAATCTTTTTGGTTGAAAATTGAACTATCTTGTTAAAAATGCAATATTTTTACTTGTGAAGTTAGGAATTTGGAGCAGTTTAAATTGAATTTAACATAGTATCAAAATTAATTTTACCTAAATATGCACTTAATTTTAAGTATAAGAAGATATAATAAAAATTTGTTTGAGGTATTATTCAAGTTCATGGACTTTAGAGACAAATTCAAGAAATGATTAATGATGTTTTTAGTTTTATTTAATTAATCGATGGTGCTAATATTTTTAGGAATATCTTGTAATATAATTTGTCGTTTTAAAAAATGCGAGATATTTCAATGGTTCTGTACTATGGAAAATTATATCTGGAAAAAACCTGGAATTGTTAGGGATTTTTCTTCCAGTATAATATTATATTCAATCTTATTTGAATTTCTTTCAAATTGAAAAAAAAACATATTATATCCTCGATCCCAATGATTCTAATTTTTCAGGTCGGTCTACACAAATTTTTACCACGCTCGGTTCTAAATGGCATGAAACCGAAAGCCTTGAGAAAACTAATTCAGCAGCATTTCAAAAAAGTCGCTGCCCTTTCGGAACTGGAATGCATGTTTAAATTCTTCGATCTCTTACGCTCTCATTATCGATTCGATCAGGAGCGTTTCATCTGTGCTTTGGGGGTAAGAAAATCATTTTACAAATCAAAATCCATTTTTAAATAATTTTACAGAAAATTACATTCATTTTTCAATTTTAGTCGAGTTGGTCGATTCCTGTGGAACTAGTCATTGGTCCTGATCTTGGAATTTCCCACATGGCTCACAGAGGTGGAACTGCGGTAAGTTTTTTTTATACAAATCCAGAAATACTTGAAATATTCAAATATTTCTTCTTCAATCTGGAAATCTACTTCACACTCCTCCCTATTCCACTCTTTTCACCTTTTTAAAGAATTCCTCCTTTTTTCTCTGTTTTCAAGGAACTTCCCCTTCTTCTCATTTTTTCGCATAGATACGAATTGAATTAATAAAATCCAATAAGAAAATCCAACTTTTTTGTGTTTGAAAATTAATTCTTTTTAATTGAAAACTCTACTATTATGTTTTGGTTCAGAATTCAACTCTTTTGGTTAAAAATTCAACTACTTGGCTGAAACTCGAAATACTTTGTTAAAGATTAATTTAATTGGATGAAGATTTAACTCTTTTTTTAAAATACGTTTTTTTTTATTTGAAAATTAATTTTTTTGCTGAAAATTTAACTACTCCATTTTCGGCTGATTTTTATTTTTAGATGTACCTGAATTTCTGAATGTTCAAATGAACGAAATATTTTTTTCCAATTCTATTTTTCTATAAATATTGTCCCAATCACAATTAAAAATAATGCATTATAAGTTTCTTTCGCAGTCAATAATTTGCAGTATAAATAAATGAGTATTATTATTTTTAGTTGAAAATTCAACTATTACATTTTTTGTGAAAAATTCCACTACTTGATTGAAAGTTAAACTACTTTGTTAAAAGTTCATTCTATTGGTTGAAAATGTATTTTTTTGTTGAAAATTTGATTTTTTTAAACTGAAAATTTAAATATATATTCCATTTTTGAATTAAAATTGATCGATTTTGGTTGAAAATTAAACTATTTGGTTGAAAATGAGCTTTTATGTTGAAAATTTACCAGGTTTATTGATAATTTTATTATATTGGTAGAAAATTCAACTACTTTATTGAAAATTCATGTATTTTGTTGAAAATTCGTCTCGTTTGGTAGAAATATAATCTTCTTGTTTGAAAATTCAACTATGTACTTGATTGAAAGTTGAAGTACTTTGTTAAAAATTCGTTTCATTAGTTGAAGATTTATTTCTGTTTTTTGTTAAATTATTCAATTTTTGAATGACAATTCGTCGTTTTTAGTTCAAATTTCAATTATTTTTAAAAATAAAATCACTTTTTTGTTAATAATTTAACTGTTTTGTTGAAAATACGTTTTTTTTCAGTTGAAAATTCTATTATTTTCGTAGAAAATTTAACTATTTGGTTAAAAATTTAATTTTGTTGTTGAAAATTCAACAAATTTGTTAAAAGGTCATCGTTTTTGGTTGAAAATTCAACTGTTTCTTAGAAAATTCATCTGTTTGGATTAAAAATTCAACTATTTTGTTAAAAAGTCAAATTTCCGGTTTAAAAGTCTACAATTATATATTTTTGTTCAAAATCTATTATTATATGGTCAAAAATTCAATTTTATTGTTGAAAATTCTATAGTTTTGTTTAAAGATCATCGTTTTTGGTTGAAAATTCAACTTTTTCTTAGAAAATTCATCTTTTTGGATTAAAAATGCAACTATTTGGTTAAAAATTCAATTATTACATTCAAAATTCAACTATTTTGTTAAAAAGTCATCAATTTGTTAAAAAGTCAAATTTCAGGTTTAAAAGTCTACAATTATATTTTTGTTCAAAATCTATTATCATATAGTCGAAAATTTAATTCTATTGTTGAAGATTCAAGAATTTGGTTAAAAGGCCATCGTTTTTTATTGAAAATTCAACTGTTTCGTGGAAAATATTTCTGTTTGGGTTAAAAATTGAACTATTTGTTAAAAAATTTAATTTTTTTTAAACTTCAACTATTTTGTTCAAAAATCCAGTTTTTTAAATCGAAAATATAACTATTATGTTGAAAATTCATCTTTTTGGTTTGAAAATTCAACTATTTTGTTGGAAGTTAACTTTTTTGTTGTAAATTTATCTTTTCAGGTTTAAAAGTCTATAATTTTTGGTTAAAGTGTATTATTATATGGTTGAAAATTAAATTTTTTTGTTGAACATTCAGCAATTTAGTTAAAAGGTCATCGTTTTTTGTTGAAAAAATTCTTCTTTTTAATTTTAAAATTCAACTATTTGGTTGAAAATTCAGTTGTTTCGTAGTAAATTTAATTATTTTAGTGAAAATGTATCTTTTTGGTCGAAAATTTAACTGTTTTGTGGAAAATATTTCTTTTTGGAAAGAAAATTCGTTCTTTTGAATTGTAAATTTATATTTTTTGTTAGAAAAGTTCTTGGTTGAAAATTCAACTGTCTTCTAAAACTCATTTTTGTTGTTTAAAAATTAATTTTTTGCTGAAAGTTAATATTTTCGGGTTTAAAAGTCAACTGTTTTCTAAGAAAATCTACTTTTTAGCTTGAAAACTCAACTCTTTCGTTGAAAATTAATTTTTTTTATATTTAATGGAATTGATTTTCCTATTATTTCCCTATTTACGTGAAAAATCACCCAACTTCCCCTGTTTTGAGAACATTTTGGGCTGTGAAGTCTGCTACTAGTTAGTCTCTAAATTAATTAATCAAGAAAACAATTTTATTTTTCCAGCCTACGAGAATGGCTGAGTTCTCGGATATTCAGTCGATTCAAACCCTCGTCTCGGACTGTAAAGAACACACAAAAGCTTGCATAAAATTGAGAGTTGCAGGAGCAGCAGAGACTTTAAGTATCACTTGTTCTAGTTTAGATCAGGCTGAAAGTTTAGCGGATTTAATTGATGGATATTGCAGATTAGTCACTGGTAGTAACACTTCCCTCTGGAACAGGAAAGGTAAATCAGTATAAAATTCTTTTAAAATTGACAGTTTTTCAACAACAAAAAGACTAATCTAACTGTATTATTTCTGTGACTACTAATTTTCCAAATATTAAAATTGAGCCAATTTCCTTATTCCAAGCTGCTTCGTGGAAAAATTATCCCTGCCCTTGCAAAGGTTTGTACTTTTTATCCTTCGAAATTTCAAGTTTCACCTGAAAATTAAATATACCTTGGAAAAAATATATTCTAACGATTGATTTAATTTTAGATGCACATCCTCCAAAGTATAGACAAGAAGATAGCGAAAGTCCAGATAAAAATGCTGGAAAAACTGGAACGATTTTGTCGGAGGATTATGCGGAAATTGTCGACGAGGAAGGAGATTATTCGACTCCAGCGAGTAAGTTCATGAGAAATTAAATATACTAAATAAATTTTATAATTTTCAGTATGTAAATTAATAATAATTTTATTACAAAGAACCATGCAAAATTTCATCATTTTCTGTTGTACGCATTAAATATTTAGGAGTCTTCAATTGCAAACATTCAAAATTGACAAATTTTTTAATTGAAAATGAAAATCGTTAAAATTGATGAATTTTTAATTTTAAATCTTCAAAATTGAACTTTTCCGAAAAAAATGGTTTAAAATTACATATCTTTAAAATATAAATCTTGAAAATTGAATAATTTGCCATTCTATATTTTAAAAATTCGAGAATTTTTACTTATAACTTATCAAAATTGTAGAAATTTGAATTGTAATTGGTTAAAATTGAAGAGTTTTTAATTTTGAAAAATTACAATTAAAAATTATGCAAGTTTTCAGTTTTAAAATTGAAAATTCTGTAATTTCGACGATTTACATTCAAAATTTTATCAATTTGGAAGATTTAGAAGTTAAATCTCTCGAGTTTTGATTCTCAAAATTATGAAAATCATCATAATTTATGAATTTTTATTTCTTCATCTTTAAAATTGAATAATTTTAAATTGCACATCGTTACTGTTCCCAATTAAATATTTTGCAATTCTAAATCTATAAAATTGAATTAATTTCAATTTTAATTCTTCCAAATTGAACTATTACAAAGAACCATTCAAAATTTCATCATTTTCTGTTGTACGCATAAAATATTTAAGAGTCTTCAATTGCAAACATTCAAAATTGAAAAAATTTTAATTGAAAATGAAAATCGTTAAAATTGATGAATTTTCAATTTTAAATCTTAAAAATTGAACTCTTCCGCAAAAAATGGTTTAAAATTACATATCTTTGAAATATAAATCTTGAAAATTGAATAATTTGCCATTATAAATTTTAAAAATGCGAGAATTTGTACTTATAACGTATCAAAATTGTAGAAATTTGAATTGTAATTGGTTAAAATTGAAGAGTTATTATTTTTGAAGAATTACAATTAAAAATTATGCAAGTTTTCAGTTTTAAAATTGAAAATTCTGTAATTTCGACGATTTACATTCAAAATTTTATCAATTTGGAAGATTTAGAAATGAAACCTCGAGTTTTGATTTTCAAAATCATGAAAATCATCGTAATTTAAGAATTTTTATTTCTTCATCTTTAAAATTGAAGAATTTTAAATTGCACATCGTTAAAATTGAAGAATTTTCAATTGTAAATCTTCAAAATTGCTGAAAATTAAATTGTAAATCTTAAACTTGGAAAGTTTTAGATTTTGACAATTTTCAGTAAAAAAAATTCTGCAGTAATTATTTACATTTGAAATTATTTTTCAGTTTGGAAGATTTAAAATTGAAAACTTTACTTTTGATCTTCAAAATTCTCAAAATTTAATAATTTTTATTTATATATTTTTCAAATGCAAGAATTTTCAATTATAACTTTTCAAAATTGCAGAACTTTGAATTGTATTCTTTTTTAATTAAAGAATTTTTAATTTTGTAAATTCACAATTAAAAATTCTCTCATATTGATGATCTTTTTTTCGAAATTTCTTCAATTTGGAAGATTTAGAATTGAAAACTTGACTCTTGTTCTTCAAAATCATCTAAATTTGAGAATTTTTATTTAAATATATATTTAAAATTGAAGAGTTTCGAATTATAACTCTTCAAATTTGAAGATGTTTCAATTCTGACAATTAAAATTTTTTAATTCTGTAATTTTTATGATTTACATTCGAAATTTCTTCAACTTGGAAGATTTAGAATTGAAAACTTGACTTTTTATTTCCAAAATCATGAAAATCATCAAAATTTATGAATTTTATTTATAAATCTATAAAATCGAAAGGTTTTTAATTTTTTAAATTTACAATTCAAATTTCTGTAATCTCGATGATTACATTCGAAATTTCTTCAATTTGGAAGATTTAGAATTAAAAACTTGACTTTTGATTTTCAGAATCATCCAAATTTAAGAATTTTTATTCATAACTTTTTTAAATTGAAGAGTTTTAAATTGTAAGTGTTCAAAATTGAACTATTTTAAAAAATATATTGAAAACTACATCATTTTAAATTATACACATCAAAAATTGAAGGATCTTCAATTACAACAAGTTATATATCTGATATTGAAATAAAAGTTACAGATTACTGAAGCTTGAAAAAATGAAAATACGATTAAAATTGTATGAATGTCGATATAGTTATTTGAATATATTTTAATTCGATAATCAAGCAATAAAAATAAGAAACTCCATTTTTTATGGTTAATATGTTTTTTTTTGTATTTTAGCGAGAGATTACGAAATAGTCAGAAACCATGTCGAATTGGGAGAAATAATAGGAGAAGGACAATTCGGAAATGTTCACAAAGGTTCATATAAAGGACGAGATGGTCAAACAGTTGCAGTTGCTGTAAAAACTTGTAAAGTTGATGCGGATTTAGCAACAGCCGAAAAGTTCCTCGAGGAAGCTTGTAAGGATAATTTATATTGTAAAACTCTTATTTCCGTTTTCTTGACCATATTTATAAAAATTTGAATTTTTATTTTTTCGTAGATATTATGCAGCAGTTTGAACATCCGCACATAATCAGACTCATAGGTGTTTGTTCGGAAGCCCCGATTTGGTTGGTTATGGAATTAGCGAGGCTTGGAGAAATGCGAGCTTATCTTCAGTCAAACAAACATAGACTCGACTTGGCAACACTTTTGCTTTATACTTTTCAACTCAGCACCGCTTTGTCCTACCTTGAAAGCAAAAAATTTGTTCACAGGTTCGTTACTCCTTATAAAATGTTTAATTTAATTTATTATTTTCAGGTGTTGCATTATTTTCAATATTAGTTCCTTATTTTTCGATTTTCTTTTAATAGTAATGGCGTAAAAGAGTTTTTAATTTTTTTTACTTCGTTTCAAAGTTGAATTTTGGAAATGAATATTCTTCAGAATGTTCTTCTGTATAATTACGTTTTAAAAGTTTATACCGAAATTTTATTTTCTTACGTCAGCTTTTCTCAATATTTTATGAATTTTGCGTATTATTACATTAATCAGGAATTCTTCTAGATTGTTTTTAACCTTGAAAACGTGGAAATCTCGAGGAGTAATTTAAATCTTTTAGTCTTTTAGTATTTCTTACAATCTTCTAGTATTTTCATATTTAAAATGTGGTAAAAAATGTTAAAGTATACATTTTTTGTGATACTTAACTTACAGATTGAAAATTATTTAATTATTTTAAAATATTTCAAAGATTTTAAACGATTTCAAAATATTTCACAAAAATTGCACAGACTTTCAAACAGTTTCAAAGAATTTCATAAAGATTTCAAATATTTCAGAACATTTAGAAAGATTTGAAATTTTTTAAAAAGATTTCACAAGATTTCACAAGGGCGTTGTACATTAGATTTTAAGTATTCAAACAATTTCCAACCATTTCAAAAGCTTTCAAAGGATTTTTGAAGATTTCAAAAGATTTCAGAAAGATTTTAAACAGTTTCAAAACATTTAAGAGATTTGTAAGATTTCACATTGATTTCAAAAATTTCAAAAGAACTCGCAAAGTATTCAAAGATTTCAAAAATCTCACAAAGGTTTCAAAGATTTCACAAGGGCGTTGTACATCAGATTTCAAAGGTTTCAAAAAATTTCAAAAATATTTCAGAAAAATTTCAAAGATTTTAAAAGATCTCACAAAGGTTTAAAAAGATGTGACAAAAATTTCAAAAATCTCACAAAGATTTCAAAGATTTCACAAGGGCGTTGTACATCAGATTTCAAAAGATTTCAAAGGTTTCAAACGATTTCAAGGATTTTTAAGATTTCACAATGATTTCAAAGATTTCTAAACATCTCACAAAGATTTCATAGATTTCACAAAAATTTCAAAAATCCCACAAAGATTTCAAGGATTTCAAAGATTAAAAAGATTTCACAAGGGCGTTTTACGTCAGGTTTCAAATGATTTCAAATCATTTCCAAAGATTTCGAAAGGTTTCAAAAGATTTCAGAAATTTTTCAAAAAATTCAAACGATTTCAAAAGATTTCACAAAAATTGAAAAGATTTAAAATATTTCAGAACATTAAAAAGATTTGAAATTTTTTAAAAAGATTTCACAAGGGCGTTGTACATTATATTTTAAGTATTCAAAAAATTTCAAACCATTTTAAAAGCTTTCAAAAGATTTTTGAAGATTTCACAAAGATTTCAGAAATATTTTAAACAGTTTCAAAACATTTCAGAGAGTTTGAAGATTTCACATTGATATCAAAAATTTCAAAAGAACTCGCAAAGTATTCAAAGATTTCAAAAATCTTACAAAGGTTTCAAAGATTGCACAAGGGCGTTGTACATCAGATTTCAAAGGTTTCAAAAAATTTGAAAAATATTTCAGAAAAATTTCAAAGATTTCAAAAGATCTCACAAAGATTTAAAAAGATATGACAAAAATCTCACAAAGATTTCAAGGATTTCAAAGATTAAAAAGATTTCACAAGGGCGTTGTACATCAGATTTCAAACGATTTCAAAAGATTTCAGACAGATTTCAAAGATTTCAAAAGGTTTCAAACGATTTCAAGGATTTTTAAGATTTCACAATGATTTCAAAGATTTCAAAACATCTCACAAAGATTTCACAAAAATTTCAAAAATCCGACAAAGATTTCAAGGATTTCAAAGATTAAAAAGATTTCACAAGGGTGTTTCACATCAGAATTCAAAAATTATTTCAAAAGATTTCGAAAGGTTTCAAAATGTTTCAGAAAGTTTTCAAAAAATTCAAAAGATATCAAAAGATTTCAAGGATTTTTAAGATTTCACAGTGGTTTCAAAGATTTCAAAAATTTTCAAATATTTAAAAATTAATTATCAAAAATTTGTTAGTGACTTGTAAATTTTATTTTGAAGTTCGACATCAGATGGGATTAAATAATAATTTAAAAAATACTAGCGATTTCTAAAATAACGTTTAAAATAGCATTTTTAATATTTCTAAAAAGTCAATTCTTTCTTAATAATTTACCTTCCTGAAATATTTAATAAAATGCAACAGGCAGAAATTATTGACCAAGAAAAAATGCAATGGCTCATTTTTTTTACATGTATAGCAAACGGTTATTTCACTATTTTATTCACAAAAAAGGAAACCTAGAAAAACTTGATTGATTGACCAAGTATTTATTTTTACTTTTAAAAGGACTGCAATTACAAAAGAGTTTGGACAATTAATTTATAATTTATAAGAGATGTTGGAAAGTAAAGAACTGGATAAAAAATGTCTTAAAAATTAAGAATTATTCCCAGCTATTATTTTTTTACCATTTACTCTAAAATCTGTCTATAATTTCCTAAACGAAATAAGGATAATTCTTATTTATAGCAAAAAGTGTATACATTTAGTATACTTACTAGGCTGATTCATTTAACAATGCAAAAAAAATTATTTTTGAAACGAAATAATTCGAGAGAAAAAATTCAAAATGGGATACGATTTAGAGGTCTCCTATTTGATTTTTGTCAATTTTATTGATTTTCTGTTGTTTTTATTTGCCTAATATCTTGAAAATGCATGTATTAAATTTGTCTACATATAGAATTATCCCCCTTTTACATTACTATCATTGTACATAATTTAATGAAAGTGCTTAAACTTATTTTGAAAGAAAATAATTATTTTATTTTACTCTTAACATTTTTCTATAAGAATTTGACATACGGTGTGCCAATTGCAAAATACAGTAAGTAATTTAAAAAAAGTTATTTATTATAAAAAAAATGTAAAACAAGTAAGAAAAAATTATTATTTTCCTTAAAAATGAGTTTTAAAATTTGCATTAAATTATTTACAATGATTGTAATATAAAAGGGGATAATTTTATATGTATAAACATTTAATATATGTATTTTCAAGATATTGAGAAAATAAAAACAACAAATCGATAAAAAAAAGACAAAACTCAAATAGGAAACCTCTAAAATCATATCCGATTTTTAATTTTTTTTCTGGAAAAATTTGTTCACTAAAAAGATAAAACTTAGGCTGGTGTGCGTGTTCAGATTCGAAAATCATTCTTTTTAATCACCCTAATACTTACTGTTAAAAAATAAATTTTTTTGAAAGTGGTCAAACAAATTTTTTTATTGGCCTCGAGAACATGAAAAATCAGAAACAAAAGTTTCATTACTAATCTTGAATAAAATAAAAGGTTTTGAGCCTTTTGCATGAAAAGGTTTTTTTTGCTTCTTCAAAAATATGGTGCAAAATGCCCAGCACGATCTAATTTCATGACTCGTATTTTTTTACAAATATTAAATTACGTTTATATAAAAATTTCGGTTCGGTTCTACGATATTAAAATATAACAAAAATTAAATCAAAAGGGGTCATAACATATTTTTATAATTGAATTCATTGGGAAAAATTATTCTGGGAACAAATTGGGCACCTTTCTAATACTAGTGAATCATGTAGATGAAAATGTTGGTACTTTTTCAAATTTGGAGTTTTCTATTTAAAAAAGAAACCAAATTTCGTGTAATCAGGCTTTAAACTCAACAAAGTATTAAAACTTTAAATGGAATTAAAAAGTTGAAAATAATTAAAGGTTTTTCTATTTACATTTGAAAATAATTAAAAATAGAAAATTCTCAAACTTTTAAATAGTTAAATTCCTAACTTTGAATGGATATAATTTTTTTAGTTGCATATTAAAAATAAAATAATGACAGGTATAGTTTCAGTTACATAATTTTGTTTTATGTAATGATCTCCTTTTATCGCCTCTTCTTCTTTCCTAAAAAATGCCTATATTTTTTTCAATCAAGACTCTGGAGGCCTGTGATTCAAATAAATGAATCTTATAATTAGGGATTGTAATTAATAGAAATGATTGAATTGATAAATATACATTGAAATTACTAGATTGAAAATGATAAGAGTTAAATTTATCACATTAGAAATTATATTGGTAATTATTCTTAAATAAACGATTTTAATTTACAGAGATATCGCAGCCAGAAACGTTCTCGTTTCCGCCCACAATTGTGTGAAACTAGCGGATTTTGGTTTGAGTAGATGGGTGGAAGATCAGAGTTACTATACTTCCAGTAAAGGTAAACTACCAATTAAATGGATGGCACCCGAAAGCATAAATTTCCGAAGATTCACAACATCCTCTGACGTATGGATGTTTGGTGAGTATCATAAATACTATTTAATAAATTAGCTCTATTTCATTATTCAAACTTAAATCTCATGTTATCTTTAATTTACCTTGACGAATGTAAATGGTGAATAAATTTAAAATTCTAAAATCCCTCTCTTTTTTGTTTTAGGCGTCTGCATGTGGGAAATTTTGATGCTGGGTGTAAAGCCTTTCCAGGGTGTAAAGAACAACGAAGTTATTCGCAAATTGGAGAATGGCGAGCGACTGGCTTTGCCCAATCATTGCCCGCCGCGATTATATTCTTTGATGTCCCAGTGCTGGAGTTACGAACCTAGTAAAAGACCGACGTTCAAAGATATTAGAGAAACTTTACAGTAAGTCTTTTTTTTACTTGTATTTACAGTTATAATCGAAGTTAATTGCATTTTAGGAATATAGTAGTAATTTGAGAAAAAAAATGTATTTTTGTTATGTTTTTTAACGTTTACAGTGAAATTCTCTTGGACGAGAAGCATCAGCAGCAGGAAACAATGAGGAGAGAAAACAGGAGAGTGCAAGCAATGTCTTGGGGTGAGTTTGAATTATTTGAGAAATTGGTGAAAAAAAAATGTGTACAAGTTAAATATGTAAATCAATGGTTATTAGCATTTTATTAGTTTAAACAAGAATAGAACTTTGTTTTTATATACTTTTTATGCGTGCATTATCCAAACACATCTGATTATCGTTATCAAATATGAAATAATCCCACTGAATCATTTCCTATCACCCTGCGGTCTATGGTTAAGTCAAACAATCGTTCGTCGACGAAATATGTTATTTTTATAGGAAATGAGACACCTATTTTTCCGGTTTGATAACAAAAATTTATTGATCTAGTTATAAGAAATGTGATTTCTTTCTATGAATAAATAATACCGTTTTTTGATAGATTTAAAAAAAAAAGCTTTAAAGGTTGCTACGATTTTTCCCCAAAAATTCAGCTTTATACAATTTAAATATTGATAACAATTGGTACAAAATAGATCAAATTCATGTCGTCTTGTTTCTTTGAAAAACAAAATATTACATCTTCGGAGGTCGATTCTGCGCCATGAGCATAGACCGCAGTCGGATTAAAAATGGATTCAGTTTCACAAAGTTATGTAAACAAAAACTGTAAATAAAAGTTCACTTTTCCAATTAAAGAAAAGGTTAAATAGGTGATAAATTTACAAAATAGGTAACGAAAAAGGATGTTTACGTTAATTAAACATGTAAAACCATGTTTATTAACATTTTATTGGGTGAAAAAAGAATCGTGCTTTATTTTTATATACTTTTTATATTAATCAAATACAAAATAATATCCCTGAATCGTTTCACATTAGTGTGCGGTCTATGCTTAAATCACACAATCAGTGGCTGGAGAAATATCTTTTTTAAAGGAAATGAGACGACACGTATTTTCCCGGACTGATAAAAATAATTGATACCACACTTTAAAGATTGGCAACTGTTTCTGATAATCTGTGTTATCGGCTTGATAAAATTTAAATGCACATAACCTTGTCAAAAAAGCTTTTATCAAATGGATAAAATTCGTGTCGTATCGTTTGCTTTGGAAAACAAACTATTATTTAGCGGTCGATGCTGCAACATTTGCATAGACCGCAGTCGGATTTTAAATGGATTCAGTTCCACAAATTTATGTCAATAAAAAATTGTAAACAAAACTACACTTTGTCAATTGAAGAAAAGGTTAAATAGGTGATAAGTAGGCCGAAAAATATCTTCTTTTTTAAAGGAAATGAGACGACACGTATTTTTCCGGTTTGATAAAAATAATTGATAATTGATTTAAATACGCATAACCTTGTCAAAAAAGGCTTTTATCAAATGGATAAGATTTATGTCGTCTCGTTTGCTTTGAAAAACAAAATATTATTTCGGAGGTGGTCGATTCTACGACATTAGCATAGACCGCATTCGGATTTAAATGGATTCATTTTCAACAATTTATGTAAATGAAATTTCATTTTTTCAATTGACGAGAAGGTTAAATATGATAGTTGAAATAACAATACAACTTTGTTTTTCATATACCTTTTATAGTTATCAAATGCGAAATAATCCCCCTGAATCATGTCCTATCAGCATGCGGTCTATGTTTAAATCACACAATTGGTGGCCGATAAAATATCTTATTTTTTAAAAGAAATGAGACGACACGTATTTTCCCGGTTTGATAAAAAGTAATTGATACCACTCCTTAAAGATTGTAAAAAAAAAATTTTATCAAATGGATCGAATTCGTCAGTGGTCGATCCTGCGAAAATAGCATAGACCGCGGTCTGATTCAAAATGAATTCGGTTTCACAAAGATAACTAAATAAAAATGGTAAATAAACGTTTGTGATAACTGATATATTCTTCTTAACTTATAGTCATTTTACACCATCCAAACAATTTTTATCTGCAAACAACTAAAAACTCTAAAAATCCCATAACTTTTTCAGCAGGAGCAGATGAGATTCCGCCACCAAAGCCATCTCGCCAGCCTCAAAATGCCGGGGATGAAACGCAAGCAGCTCCAGTCTCAACCTACATCGTGGCTCAGAGTCCAGAGGTTCTCGCCCAACTCCTGAAGGATAACCATGCTCGGGGGGTATGTCCCTCAGTCTACACAACACCAGCCACCCCCTTCAACAGTCTCGCTGTTCAGTTCCAAGACGAAGATCAAGTCCTGACAACCGCCGCGGTCTCAGACTTGCCCTTCTTCGATCCCGCCATCTCCGAACCATCCGCCTCCCACGAAAATCACTCACAATCAGCAGACTCTACCCTCTCCGAAACTAATCTCGACTCCCTAGATTCATCTGACACCATGTCCCCTCTCATGTCCAGCCTCACCATCTCGGACTCCACTCACTGTCAGAATCATTCCCCAGCCGCTACCAGAAGCCAGAGGGTTAAAGAGATGCAGAATTTGTACGCCGTCAGTTCCAAGGTTCTCGGTACCACCGGGGACCTCTACTCCCCAGTTCAAAAATTCGCCCCAGTTTCCTCAACCCTCTGCGGCGAAATCTACGGACCCGTCGCTAATTTCACCCAAAGCTCCGCAATTGTCGGAAACCTTAGTCAAAGTCCCAGCGTCGGAGGAAATTTCGGCGAGAATCCTGGGAACCCTAGTACCCATGGAAACTACGGTAACCAAATTATGAGTAGCATCAGTTCGCAGAGTCAGACCTCCAGCGGCATGAGTCAGTCCTTCACAGGCCAAGCTTCTTCTCAAAACTCGGTGCCCACTGCTTCCTATCTTCAAAGTGTCTCTCCTAATATCACGATTCCTTCTGCTGGGGCCGAGTGTCTCTACGGTCCAGTTCTGAAATTCCGAGCGCAAAATTCCCAGAATCAGGGAGAAGTGAAGTCCGCCACTCCTCCTAATGTTTCGCATATTCAGAATGCTAGGGTTTACAGTCCCACTCCGATGCAAGGTTATCAGGCGCAGCTCTATCCTCAGAATTATCAGCACCAGCAGATTTATTCGAATCTTCCGGGGCAGGAGCAAATGTATATTTCGAGGGCGCAACCTGTTCAGAGACAAAATTCACAAAACTCGTATCAGCAGAACTCGCATCAGAGTCAGGCTTCTTATCCTCAGCAGGGTCCGATTTATACGGTTCATGCAACTCCGACTAGTATTGTCCAGGCGCAGAAAATGCAGGGTTTTCAGGTTCAGGGTGGAGCTTCGAACTCGCAGATGTTAGGTCAGCAGAGTCAGTTTTGCGTTCAAAATGTTCCCGCTCAACAAGTTGCGGTTTTGCAGCAACAAGCGGTGCCAGTTGGCAGACAGAATTTGCCCCAGATGGCGACTGGTGTTGCTAAGGTCACGACCTTCGTGGCACAAAAGCCGGATGAGCTACTGACGACCTCTACCGACGGCACGACGCTCTCCGGGTCACTGTCACTGGTGTCGTCGGCTGTCCGCGACAGTACATCCACCAGCTCCATGAACGAAGAGGCTCAGCAAGACCAGGTTTGCAAATGCCTCCTAGGAATGACAAAAAGCATATATTTTTATTTCCCAAATATTATTCCATTTTTATTTTCTGTTCCAATTCCTCTGATGAGCACTCCGGTTCCGAATGTACATATGTCAGGGTGCTCTTAGGAGTGACACTCAAAAAATTATTTTTATTCTTGTGAATTATTGTATTGTTTGAATGTTTTGGTAGAATTTTTAGTCATGTATTAGCTTTTTTTGAATGTATTTTACTTTCGAGTTTCGAATGTGCAAATTTGGGACGAAAGCTTTTTATAGGTCTGGGTTATTTTTGGATTAAGTAGAATGCGACCTTGCAAGGACAGTTTATTTGGTTGATATGGGTCTGATCTTTTGAATATGGATTTATTTTTGAAAGACTAAATTTGATATAAAAATGATCTCAATGAAAATTTCAGGGATTACGATGGTTCACTTTATGGTGGTCCAAAAAAGCATTAAGAAATTTTTTTGATTGCTTTTGAAATTCCGTTTTTTTCCTTCAAATTGCTCAATATTAACTCGTGTGCTTGGGCCTTTGAAATCAACATGGGATTTTAAATGGAAAAAGCTCACTTTTTTTAAGTTAGAAAAAACAGCAAGTGTTCAAGTATTTTAAAACTAATTTGCAGTTTAAACAATTATTATGTGTTTAAACGAACCTTTTTCCCTTGTAAATCGTGAAAATTGATTCTTTTTGGACATAAATAATACAGTTCATGAATGTTAAATATTTTTTGTTCAACATATTTTTCAAATGTTTAAACAATTTATATTTTTATCACTTTTTCCGTCAAATCGTGAAAATGTAGTATTTTCTTAAAGTAGTGGAAAAATTAACAAATATTGATAAATTTTTTTCAGCACATTTTTCAATTTTTTAAACAATTAATTATATCCTTCACTTATGCATTTACATAGGAAAGGTAAAGGAAATTCTAGTTTTTTCGAATCTCTTACACCATGTCCCTTATTATTCAGTATTTTATTTTTTCAGAACTTTTGACCTAATTATTGTTTAAAATCTTAATTTGTTTAAATTTTTTTCAGTAAGTTCCCAACATTCGCTTGAAAAATTTTGCATGCCCAACGAAATGAAATCAATATGAAAAAGTAACTATCCATAACTTACTGAATAAATTGCTCAAACAAATTAATATTTTAAACAATAATTAGATTATTATTCCAGTAAATAATATTATAAATTGTTTGAAAAATTAGTTTAAAAATATTTGACAAGTTGTGTCTTACCGAATAATAATGATTTATGCCAAAAACAGTTTTAAAAAAGTCGTCTTTTAAAGCCATAACATTTTTAAAAAAATTAGTTTTTCTCATTTTTAATCTAAATTTCAAACCTGCAACGAAACGCAGTTTGGTAAAAAATCAAAAAGTTAATTAAAAAATATCGAATTTCGAGTTTCACGTATTTTTTAAATATTATTTAGGTAAACAAGATTTTTTAAAATGTAGTAGAATATAAAAATATAGTTTTTCAGAAATGTTTGCTTTATTTTCTTGAGTCTTTTTTGTTTCAAATAAAATCAAAGAAACACGTAAAACTCGAAATTCGGTCCGTTTTTTAATTTTCTTTTTTAGTTATACAAAAAAAGTACAACAACAAAAAAGGTGTAATTTTTCTAGACCTTCAAATTTGTTCAGTAACGATTGAAATTTAGATTAAAAATGAGAAAAAATAATTTTTTTTATCTTCATGGCCGTTGCGCTGAGCAAAATGTTGGCCAAAAAGAGGGAAAAATGGCAAAAATTCTCAAATATAGGGATTACAGGGGATTTTAAGAAAAATGGGGGAAAAATCGGAATAAAATGCAATTTTTCAGTACCTTTTTAGAATAAATTACAGAGTAATTTAATATTTTAAAAAGAAGGTTCGTAGACATTCAAAAAATTTTAAGTCAAAGTTATTTTATTAAGAAAATTAATTTTAAACAAAATTTCAAAAAGAATCTGAATTTGGATTTATCTATTGTTTAAATCTTATCCAAAAATATCACCCAGAAATTTATTTAATCTAAGAATTGCAATGTGATTAGAAAATTTACAATTTTACAATAGTTTTCTTTTACTTTTTATAAGAAAATGATACAAAGGCAACTTATATTTTTTATTAAAACTTGTTTCGAACTGTTTCAGTCGCTCAAAATTATTTAATACTTTGTTATTTTATATTTTTTACACATAATGTTCTTAAAACTTTGATAAATTAATTCAAATTAAATTTTATTTGGAAAATTTTTTTTAAGAAAAGTTCAGCTCAGAGATTTTTTTATAAAAAATGGAAAATACTGGACTAAAATTCAAGTTTTTAATATACAATATTTTTTATATTTTAATGCTCGAAAAATGTTTCATATAAAATTATTCATTCTTTTGTAGATGCTATACCAAATTTAAATCCTCTAATTAATTCTTGTCCACTTTTAAAAGAAATTATATTTCAAAAACTTAAAAATGAAAAAGTTTTGCATATCAAAATTACACAGAATTTAAATTGCTTGCTAACTTTTAATATTATTTCTAATACTTTTCTGAAATCTTTATCAAACATGAATTTTTCCATAAAGTTAAAAATATTATAAATAATTATAAAACAGTCTTTATTGAAATTATGAATAGGTACAATAGGGACTCGTAAAATCCTTTTTTTTTAGATTTTATAAAACATTGAATCGCAATTTTTTTTCTTTTGGCGAGAAAATGATTGCCTATTTTTGCCAGGTTTAAAAAAATATATTTACAGGTCGCTATGGAGGTTTTCATGTCAATAATTCGACTTTTAAAATTTTTTAAATTTTTATGACTACAATTTAAACTATCCCATCTTGTAGGAAATTTTTTATTATTATGCCATGTGAGCCTAAAATTTTATTCTTTATGAAAAAAGATTTTTAAGGTGGTTATTAATACCGTCAAAATTTCGATTTTATCATAAAAGTGTGATTAAGATGTCAAATTCATCTTTATAATTTTTTTTTTTCAATTTTGAAACTCAGGAAATATTACTTACTTTGCTGATAAAATTGTCTACTATTGGAAAATAAATTCAAGTACATTTCGAAAAAAGAAAATTTTTAAGAATTCTGAAAGGTTTCAAGAGAATAAAAAATTTGTCTTAAGATTCCTGAGAAAATTTCAAATGATTTTTTATTTTGCAAAATGAATTTAAGAGAAAATTGTAAAAGATTGCAAAAAATTTCGAATGATTTTCTAAAATTTCGATAAAGAATGTAGAAGATTTTAAAGCAAAAATTTTCAATTTTGCAATATCACAAAAATTTTGAAAAAAGCGATACTCAGAAGCTTTGAAAAGATTCAAAAATAATTTTAAACTTAAAAAGATTTCAAACAGTTAAAAAAATAGATTTTTAAGAGTTCGAACAAACAATTTAGAAGCTTTTTAAGAATTTTGAAAGGTTTCAAGAGCATAACAACATTTTCATGAGATTCATGGGAAAATTTTAAAGGAATTTTTTTTTTTTGACAAATTAATTTCAAGAGATTATTTAAAAGGCTTTTAAAATTTTTCCCAAATTTTCAAAAAAGGATTTGGAAGGTTTTAAGAAATTTTTTTATTTTCGTAAGGTTTTTAAAAAATTTGAGATTAGTTTAATTCAGTTTAAAAGATATTTAGGAATTTAAGCATTATTGATAATATTAAAAATATTTTAAAACTTTGAAAGATTTTAGAAAATTGATAAAGGATTTTCAAATCTCTTCCAAACTTCGACAAGTTCTAAAAAACTTTTAGACTGACTCGAATTTTTTCTACAAATGTTTAAAAGCCTGTAAAATAAAAACTTTCTTGATACTTTTTCGACATCTGAAATGCTCAAAATCTTTTTGAATTTTCCCAAGAAACCTAGGTTAGATTATCAGTAAAAAAATTAATTTTAAACCAAATAAAATAAATTTATAACGGAATAAGTTGAAGAAATGATTTTTTAACCGATGAGATAAAGTTTCCACTAATGAGGTTACTTTTCTACTAAAAAAGATGAATTTTCACCTAAAACAGATGCATTTTTAAATTATATTAGAAAAGTTAAATTTTCAGAAAAAATTCATTTTTAACCAAATAAAATAAATTTTCAACGAAATAGTAAAATTTTTAACGGAACAGATGAATTTTCAACCAAAAGATTGAATTCCCATAAAAAAATCAATTTTCGACAAAAAATGGAATAGTAAAATTCTCAGTTAAAAAAAAATTAATTTTCAATAAAAAAAACTAATTTTCAATTAACGAAATGATTTTTCTTACTTTTTTAACTGAAAAATCTTTTTTGGTTAAAATTTCAACTATCTTGTTGAAATTTTTGTCTTTTTCAAATGAATTTAATTGTTTTAGATTTAAAATAAAAACATTTTTAGTGAAAATATCAACTATTAAATTTATCGTTGAGAATTCATCTTTTTTTGGTTAAAAATTCAATTATTTGATTGGAAATTAACGTTTTTGTAGCAATTTTGATTTGACATATCTGACATTTTCATTTTTTTTCATTTCTTCGAGAAACCTATAAGAAAATTATATTTATATAACTTTAAAAACCAATAAAGTGAAGAAAAAAAAGTTCTTTGAAGTTTTTATTTTGCATGAAAAATTATTTTTCTCTTAAAATTATAATTTGTTAAAAATTTTTTTTCTTACTTGGCTGAAAAATCTTTTTTGGTTGGAAACTCAACTATTTTGTTGAAAATTTGTATTTTTTAGTTGAATTACATTATTTTTGGTTAAAATATCTACCATTATATTTTTCTTTGATAATTCATCTTTTTTGGTTGAAAATTCAATTATTTGGTTGGAAATTAACTTTTTTGTTGAAATTTTGATTTATCATATATGAAATGTTCAAAATCTGTTTTGAATTTTCTCAAGAACCCTAATAAAATTATATTTATTTAACCTTGAAATCAAACAAAAATAAGTAAACTGATAAAAATAGTTATTTGAAATTTTTATTTTTTATCAACAATTATTTTCCCCCTAAAATCGAAAAACTAAGGGAGAGCTTAGCGCGCGATTGATGATGCTAGTAAAGTTTTTTTTTTAAATGTATCGATTTTATAATTTGTTGAAAAAACTATTTTTTAATTTCACAAGAATTGCTTGAATTTTTTCAAATAATAGAAATTGTTGTCCGTAAGGTACATAACATTTCCTGAAAATTGCATACCAAAAAAAAATTTAGGGATGAATTTGACCTCTTAATCCCATCTTTCATCATAAAATCTAAACTTTAAGGGCGCTAATACAATCCTTATACATTTTTTTTCACAACAAACAAAATTTAAAGGTTACACGGTACCCTGACAAAAATTGTCTGTATTGTACAAGATGGGATAGATGAAATTGTAAAAATAAAATTTTGTAAACTTTAAAAAGTCGATTTTGCGACATAAAAACCTCCATAGCGACCACTAAATAATGTTTTAAAAATCTGAAAAATAGGGGATCATTTGTTCTCCAAAAGAAAAAATTTTCGATTCAAGGTTCTAGAAAATCTAAAAAAAAAAAAGGATTTCATGAGGCACCCTAAGTCTTGACAACTTTTCACATTTCTTAACGAGATAAAATTTTCAAAAAACATCTGAGATCATATTTTACTTTAATAATATTCATATAAGTTCCTCGATAATTTTTTGAGTGTTCACTCAATTAGAGAGATAGTTTGCTTGTTTGGAACTTGACAAGATTAGTCACAACCCACCTGAACTGGATTTTTTAAAATAGTTATTTCTATTAGTCGTAGGGATGTCGGTATCGTTGTCTTTGTTGTGGTTTGCCAGGATGTTTCAAGCATGGAGAATGAACATCGCACTGCATAGAGCCATATTAAAATAATTTCCGTAACCACACCGTTTGCATGCATGACGTATGTACTTAAATGATGTATATTTATTTATTTATTTATTTCGAACATGGTTTGCAAGGAATTATGCATCTCTTTAATTTTCGTCTCTGTACATATTAGACCTAAAGTAATTATTTTTACGTCGTCACCTACTGATCTGGATTGATTTATTTTAGATTCTTTTATTTTTAAGTCGCACACAAGTTCAGTTTCAGTTTATAGAAACTTATTTTCCTGTATATATTTTATATACTAATTTATTCGCATTTTTTGCAAGTTAATTCGGATCTAGAATGGAATTTCCCATACTATAAACTTTTTTTCTGCATGGTTTAGAACTTTGTATTGATAGGGTTGCTACAAAATCCTAATTTCGAAATTACCTTACTTTCCCTGACAATTTTGAATGGAAAAATTAAATTTGAGTTAAAACAAATTAATTTTCAACCAAAAGTGATGAATATTTGATTAAAAAAAAGTGAGTTCTGAACAAAAAAGGTAACAGTTGAAATTAACTAAAAAATACGAATTTTTAACAAATTAGTTGAATCCTCAACTAAAAAAGACTAATTTTGAAACCGAAAAGAGATTAATTGCCAATTAAAAAGAAAACAAATTTAAACAAAATACATGAATTTTCAACCAAATAAAATAAATTTTCAACGAAATATTTCATTTTTCAACCAAACAGATGAGTCTCCAACTAAGAAGATTAATTTTCTATCAAAAAAGATAAATTTTCCACAAAAAATAAAATAGTTAAATTTTCAGTTAAAGAAATACATTTTTAATTAAAATTTAAATTTTCAACCTAAAAAGTGATTTTTTAAGCAAATAGTTGAATTTTCAACCCAAAAGATTAATTTTCTACCAAAAATGGAATAGTTAAATTTTCAAATAAAAAAAATAATTTACAACTAAAAAAATGATTTTTTAACAAAGTAGTTCAATTTTCAACTAAAGAAATGGATTTTTAACCAAAAGGATAAATTTTCAACTAATGAGATTAATTTTCTACCAAAACAGACGATTTTCAAAAAAATAGTTGAATTCACACCTAAAACTGGCACATTTTCAACTTAAAATGGCATAGTGGAATAGTTGAATTTTTAACCAAACAGATAAATTTTAAACATAGAAGAATAAATTTCTATTAAAAAAAAATCGCCAAAAATGCAATATTAACATTTTCTTGTTAAAAAATTAATTTTCAATTTAAAAAAAAAAACTAATTTTTAACCCAAAAAAATGAATTTTCAACGAAAAAGATCTATTTTCAGAGTTTCTGCCAAAAAATATTACTTTTTAACAAAAGGCATCCTTTGTCAACCAAACATTTGAATTTAAGGAATTTTCAACCTAATTTTTAACAAAACAAAAAAAAAAGAATTTTCAAACAAAAAATTGCATTTTCATCTAAAACGATCGATTTTCAGCTTAAAATAGAATAGTTAAATTTTCCGTAAAATGATGAAATAGTCCAATTTTCTTTTTTTTTTTAAATTAATTTTCAGTAAAAAAAAAACTCATTTTCAACCGAAGAAGTTAATTTTCAATGAAAAAGATAAATTTTCAACCTAATAGTTAAATTTTTAATCAAAGAAATGCACTTTCAAGTCACCAAGAACATATACCACATGAAACGATTTTTCAACAATATACAGGAATTGTCCACCCAATAGTTGAATTTTCAATTGAACAACCAAACATGGAGTAGTTAAATTTTCAGTTAAAAAAATTAACTTTCGACCAAACAAAATTTTTTTGAACAATATATTTAAATTCTGAACAAAAAAAAAGTTTTCAATTAAAATGATGAATCATCAACCTACAAAATTAATTTAAAAAGATAGTTACACTTTCAAAAAAGTAATTGAACTTTCAACTAAAAAAAAAGAAATCTAAAATAAATTTAATCGTTGATATTTCAAACAAAAAAGATTTTAATTTTAAACCAAAAACAGTTGAATTTAACCAAAAAGATTTATTTTGAACTGAGAAGATTAATTTTCAACTAAACAGTTATGATTCTTAACCAAAAAAAGATACAATTTCTACGAAAATAGATGAATGTTGAACCAAAAAAAGACGAATTTTCAACCAAAAAAGAATGTTTTTTAACAAAATTCTTGAATTTTGACAAAAATGATAAAACTGAGTCCAACTTAAATTTATCGAAAATTCCCTGTCAGGTTTTCTTTGGAATTCCCTGACCTGTAGCAACCCTGATTGAACATTTTTTATAGCTGAGACTGAATTTAAATTAGAATTGATCAGTTTAAGATACAGTTTGAAGAAATGAAGAAAAAATAATTTTTTTGATTTTCAGAGGAATGCACAATCTCAGATATTTGAGTGTAGTGGAGAAAGCTTTAATCATGGAGTAGAGGAGGAAGCGAAACTTTTGGAAAAACGATTACTGGAACAACAGCGTCAATCGGAAGAAGATAGTCGGTGGCTTGCAAGGGAGGAGGTATTTAAAACATATTTAATTGTTTTAATCTTTTTGATAAGTTTTTTTCTTATTTATTTTATACTACTTTGTATCAAATTGCTCAAAACGTGTGGTTTTTAAAATTATTATTATGCCTTTAATTTTTCAGAAACGTCTTTCGATCGCAACAAGCGGAGACGAAAGCGCAAGTCCTCCCATTCCTCGGTCAGTGACTCAATCTCCTAGTCACGAACCCCATACGACAAATACAGGCTCTTTAGGTTCAGACAAAGGATCTGACAAAGTTATAGTCGTGAAGGTAATTTTTAGTTAAACAACATTTAAAATCTGAGCTGAAAATAATTTTTAATTTCTAAAGTAATTTTATTTCCCTGAAGTATTCTTAAAACAGACAGGGTGGCCAAGGAAAAAGCCAGGCAAGTTTATTGGTCAGGGAATAAAGTCAGGGATTTAAAAAAATGCTTGCAAAAGTCAGGAGATTTAGAGGCACTTTACTACTAAATTTGATTGAAATTTTACACTACTAAATATGAAATTTTAATTTGAAATTGTTTTTTTTAGTTTATAAAAGATTTCATATTAAAAGTGTTACATGGTTAAATGTTAAATGGTCAGGGAAAAATGAGGGAATGTTGAAAATGAAGCCTTGTTATAGTATTCTTGTAAGTAATTTATTTGCCTTGTATTTTTATTTCTTTCTTCAGATGATTCCTCCTGAAGGTTTAATTTATTATTTGGTTGAAAATTCATATTTTGGCGTTGAATTTAACTGAAATCATTCTTGGTTAAAAATTCAACTATGTTTTTGAAAATTCGTCTTTTTGTTTTAATAATTTATCTGTTTCAGTAGAAATTCCATCTTTTTTGAATAAAAATGCAACTATTTGGTTGAAAATTCGTCTTTTTTTTGATGAATTCAAAAAAGTCCTTTTTTTAATTTAGTTTTTTAGTTGAAAATGCATATTGTTTGTTGAAAATTCGTTTTTTTTTAGTGAATTAAAAAAAATTGTTGTTGAAGATTCATCATTTTAGTTGAAAATTCAACAATTTTGTTAAAAAGTCATCCTTGTTGGTTGAACATTCAACGGTTTTGTTGAAAATTCGTCTTTTTGGGTTAAAAATACAACTATTTGGGCAAAAAATTAAGATTTTGTTGACAATGCATACTTTGGTGTTGGAAATTCAGCTGAAATCTTTCTTGGTTGAATATTTGACTATATTTTTAAAATTCAACTATATTTGTTAAAATTCGTCTTTTAGGTTTAATAATAATTTTAGAAGATGATTTTTTTGTTGTTTGAGAACTCAACTATTTTGTTGAAAATTCGTCTTTTTTTTGTTGAATTCAAAAAAATCCTTTTTTTTTGTTGAAGTTTTATCATTTTAGTTGAAAATTCGTTTTTTTGTGGAATTAAAAACAAATAATTTTGTTGAAGATTCATCAGTTCAGTTGAACATTTTTTGTTTAACTGAAAATTGAATTATATTGTTGAAAATTGATATTTTTCAATTGAAAATCAAACTACTTGGGTAAAAGTTGAACTACTTTGTTAAAAGTATATTTTTGTGTTTGAAGTTTCATCTCTTTGGTTGAAAATTGATCTATTTTGTTGACAATTCATTTTTTTTATTGTTCTTTTTTATGAAAATGTCAATGTAAATTTTCCATTTTTCGCTGAAAATTGATATTTTTTAGTTGAAAATTCGTCTTTTTTGGTAGAATACTAATCTTCTTGGTTTAAAATTTTCTCTTATACAGTTAAAAATGCATCTGTTCGGTTCAAAATTAACTTTCTTGTTAAAAATTAAACTTTAAAAAAAAGAAAATTCGTCTTATTGCTTAACAGTTCAACAATTTCGATGAACTTTTCTTCATTCTTGACTGAAAATCTTTATTTCTTGAAAATTTGCCTTTTTGGTTGGAAAATTCATAATTTTAGATTAAAATTCATCTCTTTTGTTGAAAATTTGACAATTTCATTGAAAATTCGTTTTTTTTTTTATTGAAATTTTTTTTTACTGAAAAATTATCTTGCTTAGTTGAAAATTTAACTATTTGTTTGATAATCCATGTATTCTGTTCAAAAATAGTCTTTTTGGTTCTAAAATTCACATCTTTTAGTAGAAATTTCATCTTTTTTGGATGAAATATCAACTATTAAATTTTTTTGTTTTAGGTTGAAAATTTAATTATATGGTTAATAATTCAACTGTTTTATTGAAAATTGAATTATTTTCTTGCAAATTCAACTATTTTAATGAAAGTGCAACTATTCGGCTAAAAATTCATCTTTTTGTTGAAAATTAATCTTTCCGGGTTCAAAAGTCTACTGCTTTATAAAAAATTCGACGTTCTGTCTTGAAAATTCAACTATTTGGTTGAAAATGCAACTTTTTCTGGTTGAAGTTTAATCTTTTTTGTATGAAAATTCGTCTATTGGGTTGAAAATTCGACTATTTGGTTGAAAATTGATCTTTTTGGTCAACAAATTAACTTTTGTTCAGCTGTCGTCTGTTTGGTCAGAAAATTCGTCCTTTTGGATTAAAAATTCATGTTTTTGTTGAAATTTCCACTGTGTGCTGAAAATTCATCCATTTGGTTAAAAATTCAACTATTTTTTTGAAAAGTTAATTATTTAGTTATAAATTTAACTATTTTTTTAAAGTCATCTTTTTTGTTTGAAAATTCAACTTTTTTGTTTAAAATTCATCCTTTTGGATTAAAAATTCGACTTTTGTGGTAGAAAAGTCATCTTTTTTGTTTGAAATGAATATATGAATTTTTTATTTGTTTCATTTATTAAAGATTTTTAGATAAAAGTGTTACAAGATTAAAATGCTGGTCTTTGAATGTTAATGATCAGGGAAAAATCAGTGAATTTTGAATATGAACTTTTTCGGCTACCCTGAACAGTATCTTTCCAGTTTCTTCATTTATAAACATAAAGTTTGCAAAATAGGTTCACTAGTCTTTGACAAAAAACAATTTTTTTTCTTTTATAGAAAATGGAACCGACTCCAACAGCAGATCTTGATAGAACGAATGATAAAGTTTACGATTGTACAACAAGTGTCGTAAGAGCTGTGATGTCTTTATCTCAAGGTAATTTCAGGATAAACTTCCTCAATAAAATTTGACCTAATTATTCTTTTTAATTAATATAAAATTTATATTTTTTCCTAATTTTAGGAGTACAACAAAGCAAAGCGGACCAATATTTAGAACTAGTTCGAAGGGTGGGAGTCGAATTAAGAGCTCTGCTTTCATCTGTGGACACTCTAGTCGAAATTCTTCCGGCTTCTGCTCATCGGGAAGTTGAAATGGCCCACAAAGTTCTCAGCAAAGACATGGCTGAACTTGTTTCAGCAATGAGACTCGCACAAAATTACAGTGCGACTACTCTTGATGCTGAATATCGAAAGTAAGTCGATACCTCCATGTTAAAAAAAAACCTCGCTCGAAGTGTACTGGAATTATTTTTTTGAATTCATAGGAGTTTTTCGAATTCTTTGTATTCTTTTGAATTCCATTTCCTGCATTCTGTGAATTCTTTGAATATTTTCAATTTCCTAAATTCGTTGAGTTCCCCAACTGACCAGAAATTCTCTGAATTCCCTGAATTTTTGGAATATTCTAAATGTTTTGAATTCTGTAAATTTCTGCAAATCTCTGAATTCCCGGAAAATATTGAATTCTCTAAATCCCATAAATTTCTCGAATATTGTAAATTCCTGAAATTCCTTAGATATTCGGAATTTCTCTGAATTTCTTAAAATTTCAGAAATCCTTGAATATTCTGAATTCCCTAACTTCTCTTAAATCTCTGATAGATTTTAAGTGACCTAAAACCCTTCAGTCCTCAAAATTCCTTGAATGCTCAGAATTCCTGAAATCTCTTTAATTCT
>CAKNYM010046501.1:35167-60019 GCA_932195095.1 Andricus curvator | reverse complement strand
AGTGAGGGGTAATGAGGGTAGGGAAGTTAGGGGAAGTATGGAGAAATATGGGAAGGGGGAGTAGGGAACTAAGGATTAATAAAGGGAGGGAGAGTAGGGGAATTGAGGCGAAATATGGGAACGGGAGAACCATGGGAATGTAGAAAAAGTGAGGGGAAATGAGATGAAATGAGGGGAGGGTACGTATGGTAAATGAGGAGAAGGAAATTAGGGGAAGCAAGGGGAAATGAGGGGTGGGAAAGTAAGGGAAATGAAGTGAGTGAAAGTAGGAGAAATAAGGGGAGAGGAAATGAGGGAAGAGGAAGTAAGGGGAAATGAGGTGAGGAAAAGTAAGGGAAATTAGGGAAGGGCAGTAGAGGAAATGCGTGTAAGTGAGGGAAAGTAGGAGAAATTATTATAAATGAGGATAATTAGAGGAGGGAAAGTGAGGGCTGGGGAAAGGAAGTAGGGGGAGGGGAATATTAACTGGGAAGACGAGGAGAGGGTAAGTAGAGGAGGAATCAGTTAAAGAAGGGGGGGGGGGGGTAAAGGGTAAATTTAAGGGAAGTAGGGTATTAGGGACAATAACTAAAATGATAATTTATCCTAATTTTCAGGGAAACCAATCAGAGGTGAGTCCTATCTCAACCCTGGAAAGACGTCATCATATGGTGACAAACAGCCTAGAAAGAAATTCCACAGCCCGCAGACAAATGGCGACTAACAGTCTTGAGAGAAAACGTCCTACGCTCTCAATTGGCACTGGAAATTCTGTCCATCTGCCACCAATGGTTCCAGTTTCTTGTAATATAGTCCAAACCAAGGCTCCAATTATCCACCCAAATACCACAGTTTCCTCCGAAATCGCGCAATCAGTTTTCGGCAATAACAAAGTCCTCAGCGAGTCTCAAAATGAGAGCTAGCAATGAGGAAATCTGCACTGAGGTGCCTTGTATAATTTTCCCTCTCTATTAATACTACGACGGATCTGCGATTGGAACTTTCGCGGAGTACAATTTAGATTTATGTATATAAATAATTGATTTACCTTTTCTTTTTGATTCAAATATCAGAGAAAAGTATCAGCTACCTTCAAAATCGAAGGAAGATTTCGACGTGTTTGTATTCAAAGATTCTGACTCGATGAGGGCGCTAGTGTTCCCAACAGTGGTGGGATGTAACTAGTTTCTTTTAAATTTTTTTGGTAACGAAGTTACTTTTGTGAATAAGTAACGAATTGATATGAATTAGTTACTTTCGAAATGTAGTTCATGTAGTTTCCTAAATATATATTTTTAAACTACAAAAGTAACAACAGTAAGGAAGTATAGAAACACTTTGAGAAAGAAAACAATTAATTTGCAGAGCCATCAAGATTTATAGCAAAATATTAAAAAAAATTGGAATTTTTCTCAACCCTGAAATTCAACATTTTCTAAGATCTACAGAAGCACTTTTAGAAAGAAAAATCAAGTAAATTCAGTGCTATTTCATTTATTATGGTTGAAAATTATTTGTTTTTAACTGAAAATTTAACTATTCCAGTCAACAACTAATAATTTTTAGTTGAAAATTCAACAATTTTGATAGAAAATGATTCGGTTGAAAATTCGTCTTTTTAGATTGAAAATTTAACAATTTGGTCTATTTTTCTCCTTTCTTGACTGAATAATCTTTTTTTCTGTTGAAAATTTAACCCTTTTGTTGAAAATTCGTTTCTTATCATCTTTTTTCTTTGAAAATTAATTTTTTGAACTAAAAACTTTACTATTTCAGTTTTGGTAAAAAATTTCAGTTTTCCATTTTTGCTTGAAAATTTATCTTTTTTATACAAAAATTCACGTATTTTGCTGAAAATTTGTCTTTTTTTGGTAATAAATTTATCTTATTGGTTGAAAATGCATCCGTTTGATTTAAAATTGAACTACTTTGTTAAAAACTTATTTTTTTGGTTGAAAGTTCATAATTTTAGATGAAAATTCATCTCTTTCGCTGAAAAATAAACTATTTTGTTGACATTTTTTTCTTTGGTTAAACATTGATTTTTTATAGTTGAAAATTACACTATTTCGTTCAAAGTGTATCTTTTTTAGCTGAAAATTCAACTATTTAGTTGAAAGTTCAACTCATTTGATAAAAATTCCTTTATTTGGTTGAAAATTAAACTATTTTCTTTAAAATTAGTATTTTTTTGTTGTTGAAAATTTAACTATTCCATTTTTGAAAATGGAAAATTGAAAATGGCTGAAAATGTCTTTTTTTATTTGAAAATTTATGTATATTTATGTAGAAAATTTATCATTTTAGTTAAAAATTCAACTACTTGGTTGAAAGTTGAAAACCTCGTTTAAAAATCATTTTTTTTGGTCGAAGATTCATAATTTTAGTTGAAAATTCATCTTTCCGGTTTGAAATTTAACTTCTTTGTTAAAAATTCGTTTTTTTGTTTGTTAAATATTAATTTTTTGAATGAAAATCTAATTTTTCCGTTTTTGTTTGAAAATTTATCTTTTTAAATGAAAATTCAACTATTTGGTGGAAAATTCATGCATTTTGTTAAAGACTCGTCTTTTGGGTAGAAAATTAATTTTTTAGTTTGAAAATTCATATTTTAGTTGCAAATTTAACGATTTGGTTGAAAACTGAACTACTTTGTTAAAAATTCATTTTTTATAGGTTGATGGTTCATCATTTTAGATGGAAATTCATATTTTTGGTTGAATGTTTAACTATTAAAAAAACAGTTAAATTTTCAACAAAAGAGATGAAAAAAAATAATGTTCAACAAAAGAGTTCAAATTACGGCCAAGGCCTTGAATTTTCAGTCAAAAAGATGATTTTACAACCAAGAAGATTACATGAATTTTCAACCAAATAGTTGAATTTTTAACAACAAAAAATAAATTTTTTGCCCAAAATGGTATTGTTAAATTTTCGTTTAAAAAAATACATTTTTAAGCAGAAAAAAATTTAATTTCCACAAAATAGTTCAATTTTAAACCAAAAAAGTTGGTTTATTAAGGGGAAACTTCTCCCAAAACAGATGAATTTTCAAATAAAAAACAGGAGTTTTCAATAAAAAAAAAGATCAATTTCAAACCAAATAGTTGAATTTTTAACCGAAAAGGATAATTTTTTAACCAAAAATGCCATTGTTAAATTTTCAGTTAAAAAAATTAGTTTTTGCAAAAAAAAATCAATAAAACAGTTCAAGTTTCAACCAACAAAATTAATTTTTAATGAAGGAATTCAACTTTCAACCAAGTAGTTAAAGTTTAAACAAAATAGTTGAATGCTTAACCGAAACAGATTAATTTGCACCAAAACAGTTGCATTTTTTTAAGACGAATTTTCTACCTGAAGTGATGAATTTTCGAACCAAAAAGGCGAATTTTTAATAAAAGAGTTGAATATTAAAGTACGAAAAGGTTTTTAGTCTAAAGAGAAAAAAAATTTCAACCAAATTGTTGAATCTTCAAACTAAAAAAAATTATTTTTTTAACTGAAAATTTAACTATTCTTTTTTTCGTTCAAAAATTATCTTTTTTGGTTGAAAATAAAAAATGTTTGTCGAAAATTTAAACTTTTCTAAAACATTCGTTTTAGAAATATAATTTCGGTCATGAATAAATAATATCAGTATGAATGAAGCTGTGTAAAAATTAAATTTGGTTTTTATTTCTAAAACACAAAAGTAACTAAAAAAGTAATGATAGTTACTTTTTTTGCAAAAGTAGCTAAGAAAAAGTTAAATTTTGAATCGGTAACGATAACAAGTTCCTTTTAAAAAGTAACTTACCCATCACTGGTTCCGAATACAATTTATATGGGATTTTTGAAAATTGGCCCCTGATCTTGATTATATTTCTCCGTCAGACTTTCTTAAACGTACTTATAAATAGGACAGTATTCGTTAATTGTAGATCGTATTCTAAAATAACTAAGTTAAGCTAGCACTGTATCGAGAATACCACTCCAAAGCTTTAGAATTACCGTTAATATTTGTTACGATATACCAAACTCGAACTAGGGGTGACGCAGACAGTTTACATATCTCTAAATGTAAACCGCGTGTCGAACTTTCTCCTCTGTTTGACATAAAAAGATTTTACAAGATTTTACGAGAAACTGTTGCTGTTGAAAGTTTTATGGTACCCTGAAGATTGTCTGTCTCATCCCGTAGGTAGTTGATTGATTCTATATTAGATATTTATAAAAAGCAAACAAAAAATATAAGTTTGTATATTTAAACGACAGTAGCGCCTCATTTAGTTTCTTGTAGATTTGAAAATATTTTACAGGGTGACCGCTAGTCAGGGAAAACCTCGAAATCAGGGAATTTTGTTGGCCAGGGAAAGTGAGGGATTTTGAAAAAAAATTGCAAATGTCAGGGAATTTCTGTGACTGCCAGACGTGACTGCCAGACTTCTGTAACTTCATTTTCTGAAATCACTTTTTAGTTCCTTTTTTAAGAGAAAGTCACTATATTCACTCTTTTAAATAAAAATATTACTTTCATCCAATTTCTTTCAATAAGTTGACCCATGGCTTAACCACTATTGAATTTAGGTCTATTTCTGAATTTTTTTGAATTCTTTTGAAATATTTTAGGGTATTTTGAAAAATTTCAAGAAATTTTAAAAAGATTTCAATAATTTGAAGGGATTCCAAAGGATTTTAAACATTTCAGGGTATTTTTTAAAATTCCAAGGAACTTTCAAGAGCTTTTAAAAGTTTCACGGGATTTCCAAAGATTTCGAGGAATTTTAAAGGATTTGAAATATTTTAGGGTATTTTAAAAGACTCCAAGGAATTTTTAATATATTTCAATAGTTTAAATATATTTCAAAAGATTTTAAAGATTTTAGGATTTTTTTAAAACTACCAAAGAATTTTCAAGAGCTTTAAAAGTTTTAAAAAGTTTCAAGGGATTTCAAAAGATTCCAAAGAATTTTTAATATATTTCAATAATTTAAATATATTTCAAAAGATTTTAGGATATTTTTAAAACTACCAAAGAATTTTCAAGAGCTTTAAAAAGTTTCAAGAGATTTCGAGGAAATTTAACAGATTTCAAAGAATTTCAAATGATTTCAAAGGATATGAAATATTTTAGGATATTTTAAAAGATTCAAAGCGATTTTATAAGACTTCCGAGGATTTCAATAATTTTATTGGATTTTGAAAACTCTCAAGGTATTTAAAAAAAATTGTCCAGATTTTCAGGAATTATCAGACCATAAGAGTTTATTCACAAGAATTGAAGGATTTCGTATTCCAATAATTTGAAAAGATTTTAAAGAATTGTAAACATTTGTTTTAATTCCATGGAATTTTCAAGAGTTTTAAAAAGCTTCAAGGGATTTCAAAAGATTCCAAGGAATTTTTAATATATTTCAATAATGTGAATATATTTCAAAGGATTTTAAAAATTTTAGGATATTTTTAAAACTACCAAAGAGCTTTAAAAAGTTTCAAGAGATTTCGAGGAAATTCAACAGATTTCAAGGAATTTCAAATGATTTCAAAGGATATGAAATATTTTAGGGTATTTTAAAAGATTCAAAGCGATTTTATAAGACTTCCGAGGATTTCAATGATTTTATTGGATTTTGAAAGCTCTCAAGGCATTTTAATAAATTGTCCAGATTTTCAGGAATTATCAGACCATAAGAGTTTATTCACAAGAATTGAAGGATTTCGTATTTCAATAATTTGAAAAGATTGTAAAGAATTGTAAACATTTGTTTTCATTCCATGGAATTTTCAAGAGTTTCAAAAAGTTTCAAGGGATTTCAAAAGATTCCAAGGAATTTTTAATAGATTTCATTAATTTGAAGGTATTCCAAAGGATTGTAAAGATTTTTGAGGTATTTTAAAAATCTACAAGGAATTTTCAAGAGCTTTAAAATTTTTCCAAATTCCAAGAATTTTTTAATAGATTTCAATAATTTGAAGGTATTCTACTCAATTCAATGTATTTTTTTAGTTTTTATTTAATTCCTCCTGAAGTCTTTTAAACTCACCTTGAATTCGTAGCCACTTCATCAAATTCTTTTAAATTCCTTTGAATTTTTCTGAACTCATATATTTACTGAATTCAATGCATTTTGTCATATTATTGAATTTTTTCCAATTCATTTGAATTCTTTTGAATTTAACTTGAATTATTTTATTATAAATTTATCCTGAATTCACTATGATCACTTTTTCGGTTTAAATGAGTGACTTTTTTCAAATAAATTAGGCTATGAATTTAAATTAAATTAAATTTAAATTTTTTTAATTTATTAATTTAATTTATGAATTTAAATTTAAAACTGTTTCATTCCATTTATAAAAAATTATTTTTAAAAATGTTACAAGATTATAATTTGATTCCTTAAACAAGAATGGCCAGGAAAAATAAAAAATTGGTCAGGGAAAAGTCAGGGAATTTTTACAATGTTTTGCGGTCACCCTGATTATAGAACATTTTTTCGAGGAGTTTGTAATTTTATAGTTCGTTTTCTTTCCTTACAATTTCTTTGCAAGGAGATTAAGGTGCGAAGAGTGGGACTGAATGTTATTTTTAATTAGGTGATTATTTATCGATTTGTACGAGTTTGTGGCGTTTATACAGAATGTTTTGTAAACTGTGGACATTGTTCTTCAGTGTCAGTTCCTACGAGATATTTTTAGGCATTTTATAAGATCCCATTTACACTTTCAGAGTAATCGTGAACATTCATAGAAAACAATATTCCATTTAGATCACAGATTTATAATTATAACTATAGGAAATCGTTACGTTCCTAAGACGCCTTTCGTGTTCGGCGATTTTAGTGTCGCTAACAGAAATTTCGCACTTTCGCATTTTTCTAGTTTGAGTTTGAAACTTTCAACTCTAGAAAAGTGCGGAGGATTTTTCGAATATTTTAGGCTGAAACAAGATTTACAAACATGCTACGCACGCTTGAAACACAGTAATTATTGTGCCAAGACACAACAATTTAGACTACATTCGTACAAGTAAACTCAGAGACTAAACGGCAGCAACCTTCCTATTTCCTCATTAAATGCTTCGCTAAGAAAAAAAAACCACTTCATAAACTTCATAAGTTGTAAATAGTTCACACTCTAATCGATCACAAAGAACGTAATTTTGATGAACAATTTGTGAACCTAGACTTTTACAAGATTTAAAAAAAGGTATTCCAGATTCCAGTTTACAATAGCAGGGCTCGGATCGACTAGAGGGCTTAAAAAAAGTCGCATCAAATTTTTTAAGATAATGAATAAAAGCAGTATCAGACACTGAATTAGGGTATTTGATCACTAAATGACTGAAATAAATAAATAATAATTCTCGTTGATTTTCAAATAAAATTTGCACAATCAAAATAAACTTTAAATTTGAAAGAATTTTTTAATAATAGTCATTCAGCTTGAAGGATTCTGAATCAGGGTATAAACGATTTTTTTCTGAATTTTTAAACTTGTCAAATCGACTAGAAGGCTTAAAAAAGTCGCATTAGTCGTGTAAAATTACAAAGAAAATCGCATGGAATTTCAAAAAAAGTTTCAGAAAAATTGCGTCAAATTTTTAAAGATGAAAAAAGCAGTATCAGACACTGAATTGGGGTATTTTATCACTAAATGACTGAAATAAAAACTTTATTTGTTTAGGAATATAGAGTAAATAATTCTCATTGATTTTCAAGTATTATTTGCACAATCAAAATAAACTTAAACTTTGAAAGAATTTTTTAACAGTAGTCATTCAGCTTGAAGGATTGTGAATCAGGGTATAAACGATTTTTTTCTGAATTTTTAAACTTGTCAAATCGACTAGAAGGCTTAAAAAAGTCGCATTAGTCGTGTAAAATTACAAAGAAAATCGCATGGAATTTCAAAAAAACTTTCAGAAAAATTGCGTCAAATTTTTAAAGATGAAAAAAGCAGTATCAGACACTGAATTGGGGTGTTTTATCACTAAATGACTGAAATAAAAACTTTATTTGTTTAGGAATATAGAGTAAATAATTCTCATTGATTTTCAAATAAAATTTGCACAATCAAAATAAACTTAAACTTTGAAAGAATTTTTTAACAGTAGTCATTCAGCTTGAAGGATTCTGAATCTGAGTATGAACTATTTTTTTCCGAACTGTTATCCTTCTCAACTTGGATTATTTTCAAATGAGAGAAGTTTATAATTTATATTAATTTTTGACTTCAGGGAGATTTATTTTGAACATTTTAAACTTAAAATTACTCAACAATTAAGGCTTTAAATTTGAGAAGGTATAATTTGAATATGAAATTATTCATTTTTTAATCATTCAGACTTCAAATCCCAAAATGCTTTTGAAACAGTGGAAATATGGCGATTTTTCACGAAAATAGTTGAATAGGGGAATAAATTCTTTTAAATGAAATTAATATAGATACAATATTGAATTCAATATGAAAGGCCTTAAATTTGTAAGATTTCAAGTGGAAATTTATTGTATTTTCAACCAAATAAGATGAATTTTCAACCCAAAGACGAATTTTTAATGAAAGAGTTGAGTGTTCAAATTAAAAAGTCAAATGGGTTTGAAAAAAGTTGTCTTTTTAACCCGAAAGATGAATTCTCAATCAAGTAGATGAGGAATAGTTTAGAGAAATAGTTGAATTTTCAACCTGCAAAGATGAAGCTTCAACCAAATGGTCGAATTTTCGAGAACAAAAATAAATAAAATTCAACCAAAAAAAAAGTTCGAAAAAATACGAATTTTTTTAGAAGGTAGTTGAATTTTCAACAAGGTTTTATAACCAAAAAAGATTACTTTTCTATCATAAAAGATGAATTTACAAAAAATTTGTTAATTTTCACCTACATAGTTGCATTTTTAAGCTAAAAAGAGGTTTTTTTTAGAAGGCAGTTTAATTTTCTACAACAAAGTTCATTTTCAACCAAGAAAGATGAATTTTGAACAAAAAAGATGACTTTTCCACCATAAAAGATGAATTTTCAATCCATAAGGACGAATTCTCTATAACAAAAATTCTACTATTTCGATCATAAATACTTTTTTTTAGTCGAAAATTTAACTTTTTTTGTTGAAAATTGCCTTCATTGGATACAAAATTCATCCTTTTGGTTTAAAAATTCCTCTTCTATGGTAAAAAAGTCATATTATTTGGTAGAAAATGAACTTTTTTGTTGAAAATGTAACTTTGTTCTAAAAAAATCGTCTTTTTGGCATGAAAATTCAAGTCATTGTTCAAAAATTCATCTATTTTGTTGAAAAGTCATATTTCCTAGTGAAAACGATCTATTTGTTGAAAATTCAACTTTTCAGGCTGATAATTATTCAACTGTCTCCTAAAAAATTCGTCTTTTTGCCTTGAAAATTCAACTATTTGGTTGAAAATTCAACTACTTAGTTGACATATTTTTTCAATCTTAAATTTAAAATCTTTCTTGATTAAAAATCATTCTCTTTTGGTAGAAATTTGATCTTTTTTATTTCAAAAATAATCTGTTTTATTTGAGGATTAAACTATATTGTGGAAAATTTATCCTTTTTCTGTAATTCAACTGTTTATGATTTAAAATAAAAATCTTTTTTGGTCGAAAATTGAACTGTTTTGTTGAAAATTCGTCCTTTTGGATTAAAAATTCAACTGTCTTGTAAAAATTTGTCTTCTTGGCTTGAAAGTTCAACTATTTCGTCATACATTTTTTTGGTTGATATGTAATCTTTTTTGTTAAAGAATTTGACCATTTGGTTGAAAAATCATCTTTGTAGGTTGAAAGTTTAACAATTTTGTTTAAAATTCAATTTTTTTGTTAGAAATTTAAAAAAAAATCCATCCAAAAATATAGTGAACATAATAATAACAATACAATAAAAATATAATAATTTTTAACGAATTTTTGAACAAAAATAGTTCAACCAAAAGTATTTGGATTTTCTTATTGGGTTCTATTAATTCAGTTCACATATAAGCGAAACACCAGAAAAAAGGGGGAAAAAGAGGAATTCTTTCAAAAAGGGGAAAATAGGGGAATAGAGGAAAGAATTTGAAGACTGTAATTAAATTTTAAATGAATCGATTTTAAACATTTCCGACTTAATGTCCAACTTGCTTGCAATTTGAAAAAATTAAATCTTTAAATGCGGATTCAAGAAATTAGAAATTGTTTAATTTCAAACGCCATTTTTTGAAATTTTCCAAGTATAAATCTTTAATAAAAAATTATTCAATTTTTAATATTCTCAATTGAGATGGTACACTTTTTTCTAGTTATGAATTTCAATTTTAAAAGTTTAATTGTGATTAAAATTGAAACTAAGTATAATGAACTTCTGAGAAAATCGGAAAAATGTCTAATAGTTGCACTTTTTTTTAAAAAGTGGAAAAAAAGTCGAAAAAGTCGCACGATCCGAACCCTGCAAGATTAAAGACACAAGTCATTTTTTTTTAATTTCCACTTGCGCAGAAGAATTTTAAAATTAGTTGAGACTTTAGAAAATAGTAACTTAAAAAGTAGTCATATCAAGATTTTATAAATTTGCTAGAGTTTTTAAGGGGGTTCGAAGTCACCTGATTTGGCATTGTACACATTTTTTAAATAACTAGATTCTTAAGAAAGTTAAGATTTTTTTATTTTTCATATTAAAATTCGAACATCGCTTATCTATTTTATAAAATTGAGTTGGCTGTGGCAAATTCAATTGCAGACTTATAATCAATATTTCTGCTTTGAAATGAAGCAGAAATTGCTAAATGTAATCTCAATTAACAGGTATTTGTAAATTTGTGTAAATGTAACTATGTAATATGATTACAGACAAAATAAATTACGTGTATGATTTCATTGCTGTATTTATTTAATTATTTCAGAGAAACTTACTTATTTTCCATGTTTCGAGCTATAATACTTTATTCCGTTTTTCATTGACGACCGGGCGTATTTCGTTAGGAGAGCTTTTTCGTTTAGTTTTTCTGTTGCTACATTTCTGAAAAATAAATTGGGTATTTAATATTTCTCTTTTCTTAAGATATTTTTTTAATATTTATAAAGATCTAATTTTTTTCTATGCTTACGAAACATAAGGCGTGATTTCTTCAAGTGTCCATTTATCTTTTACTTTGAAGAGTTCCTCGAATCTTTTTTCTACATTTTCAGGCAAATGCTCTTCTGGAAATGAAACTACTTCCTTTCTGCCAAGTTCGTTGTTAATTTTAACAACCGCTAAGCCATACAAATATTCCTCTTTGGGTTTCATTCCTGAAAGCAAATTATTAATAATATTAATATTTAAACTAATTAAATTATTATATTTTAAATAATAATTAAAAATAAAATAATTTTAAATAATATTAATAATTTATAATAATATAAATGCTGCATTACCACTTTATAATATATAAATATAAAACAAGATTACTATGATTCCGATTTAAAAATTGTACAGTTTAATCACTTAAAAAAAAAATTTCAGAGGCATGGTCTTATTTTTCAGGGATTTTCTATATATATTTTTTAAAAAGATTAATGTGGAAACGGTCTTGGAAAATAAGAAATCAACCTAAAAAATATGAGGTTTCTAATAATTTTTCATTCTTTTGAATTCTTTTAGCTTCCTTGAAATATTTTTAATTCCACCAAATTTACAGATATATATGAATTCATCTGAGTTCTCTTCATTATCTGAATTACTTGAATTCTTGGAATTTCCAGAATTCTGATAACTCGATGAATTCCAAGAACTTTAAAATAATCCAAAGAATTTGGAGGAATTTAGAAGAATTGAAGGAAATAAAGAAATTTCATGAATTCAGGGAATTCATAGAATCCAGGAGATTGGAAGGAATTCAGCATATTTAGATAATTCGACGAATTTCAGAAATTTAAAATATTTAGGGAATTCAGAGAATTCCAAATATTCCAGAAATCTAGAGAGTACCGAATATTCCAGAAATTCAAAGAATTCCGAATATTTCAGAAAATCAGGGAATTCTGAATATTCATAGAATTCAGGATATTCAAGGATTACAGGGAATTCAGAAGAATTGAAGAGGGATTTAGAGAATTCAAAGAATTTCAGGAATTCAGAATATTCAAGGACATCAGAGAATTAAACAAATTCAGGAATTCAGAATATTCAAGGAATTTAGGGAATTAAGAGAATTTTAAGAACTTCAGAGCATTTCGGGAATTCAAGGAATGCAGGGAACTAAAAATATTCAATTGCAGATAATTTCAAGGATTTCAGAGTGCTTAGGGAATTCCGATTATTCTAGGAATTCAGGGAATTCAGAAAAATCAAGGATTTCGGAGAATTCAAGGAAATCAAAGATTGTCAGGAATTCAGAGAATTCAAGGATTTCTGGGAATTCAGAAAATTTTAGGCATTTCAGAGCGTTCAAGGAATTCAAGGAATTTCAGAATGTTCAAGGAATTCAGAGAATTCAGAATGTTCAAGGATATCCGAAAATTCAAGGAATTCAGAATATTCTAAAAATTCAGAATATTCTAAGAATGGAGGGAATTTAGAGAATTTTAGGGACTTCAGAGCATTTAGGGAATTCAAGGAATGCAGAAAACTCCAAATATTCAAGGATATGAGAAATTATCAGGAAATCGGGAAATTCAGAATATTTAAGGACTTTAGGGAAGAATGTTAAGAAATCAAGGATTTCAGAGAATTTAGGATATTTCAGAGATTTCAGAATCTTGAGGGAATTCCGAGAATTTAAGGATTTCTGGGAATTCAGAGAATTTGAGGGATTTCAGAGCATTTAAGGAATTTCAGAATATTCAAGGAATTCAGGAAATTGAGAATATTCAAGGAATTCAGGGAATTCAGAATTTTCAAGGATATCCGAGAATTCAAGGAATTCAGATATGGTCAGGAATGTAGAAAATTGAAGGATTTTAGGGAATTCAGAGAATTTGAGGAATTTCAGAGCGCTTAAGGAATTCAAGAAATTGCAGAGCGCTTAAAAATTCAAAGAATTTCGGGAATTCAGGGAATTCAGAAAATTCAAGGGATTCAGAATATTGACGGAATCTGTGGAATTAAGAGCATTTCAGGGATAATATATTGTATATAAAACATTAAAAAAATATAATTGGAAAATGGAACTTACCCTCGGGAACTCCGGTTTCCCAGGCATCCATAAATCCTGTGTACTCCGTCACCGGAGAAACTGCGAGCAAAACTTTAGCAAGCATTTTACAAAGTTTTTCCTCGTTATACCTGCAATGAAGTTATTACTATTATTTTTAAATTATTAACTTTCTAGACATAAAATCGCTTTGGATTTCCCCTATTTTCCTTTCTTCTTTTTTCTTCCGGTTTTTTAAAATTAAGTCTTAATTAATTTTTTTATGTGTATGTATATATTTATATTATTAATAATAATAATCTTCCAATTCAGTCATTCACTTTGTCCACATTGAATGTTCCCGTTTATAAAATTCTGTTGCCAGTTGAAGTTCTCTTGATTAAATGGAAATTCTTCAGTTTGAATTGGAATATCAAATTCGCATCATGTTAAATCGGCGTGACAATAATTTTTATCTAACTTTAGGATAATTTAAATTTAGATGTAGTGTTGAGGAAGTTCCTTAAAAAAAGGAACTAATTGTATAGCTACAGTTAATTCGTGAAAATTGTACCTTCTTACATTTCCAGTCACTGATACAAGTAACTTGAAGTTCATGCAAAATTCCTTTTTTTATATACGGAAATATATGTTACATATGTAAAAAATTATAAGAATGTCCAAAAAATAAATCAACGCTTCAACATTAATAATTAATTATATTATATATATATAATAATTAATTAATCAACATTAATAATGAAGCCATTATTAATGTTTATGATTAAAGCATTTTTAATCGAAAATCTATAAGATTGACTACATTTCAATTTTAAATATTAAAAATTGAACTATTCCAAAAAAGCATACACAATTGCTTAATTTTCTATCATACACATTAAGTATTATAGAGCGTTCAACTGTAAATAATCAAAACTGAAGAATATGCAATTGCAAATCGTTAAAATTGAAGAATTTTCCACCTTAAATCTTAAAAATGGAACTATTCAAAAAAAGACTAAAATTACACACCAACCTTTAAAATATAAATCTTAAAAATGTAATAATTTGGAATTCTATATTTTAAAAATTCAAGAATTTTTAATTGTTTAAAATTTTTAAATCTACAATTGAAAATTATGCAAGTTTTAAGATTAAAAATTCTCTAATTTTTATGATTTGCATGTGAAATTTCATTAATTTTGAAGATTTAGAATGGAAAATTCTTCACTTTTGATCTTAAAATCATACAAATTCATCAAAATTTAAAAATTTGTATTCATACATCTTTAAAATTGCATAATTTTGATATTGCAAATCGTTAAAATTCAAGAATTTTCGCATGAAAATCTTCTAAATTGTAAATCCTTAATATTGAACAGTTTAAAATTTTTGAGATTTGAAAGATTTAGAATTGAAAACTCTTGAATTTTGATCTTCAAAATCATACAAATTTATCACAATTTAAGAATTTTTATTCACACATCTTTAAAATTGCATAATTTTGATATTGCAAATCGTTAAAATTGAAGAATTTTCAATTGTAAATCTTCTGAATTGTAGAAATGTAGAACATTAAATTAAAAATCCTTCAAATTGAAAAGTTTGTAATTTTTTTAAATTTACTATTAAGAATTATGCAAGTTTTAAGTTTTACAATTAAAAATTCTGTAATTTTTATGATTAACACTTGAAATTTCAGTAATTTGGAAGATTTAGAATTGAAAATTCTTAACTTTTGATCTTCAAAATCATACAAATTCATCACAAATTAAGAATTTTTATTTATACATCTTTAAAATTGCATAATTTTTACTTACAAATCGTTAAAATTGAAGAATTTTCAATTGTAAAACTTCTAAATTGTAGAAATGTAGAACATTAAATTGAAAATCCTTGAAATTAAAAAGTTTTTAATTTTTTAAATTTACTATTAAAAATTATGCAAGTTTTAAGTTTTACAATGAAAAATTCTGTGCTTTTTATGATTTACACTGGAAATTTCATTAACTTGGAAGATTTAGAATTGAAAATTCTTAACTTTTGATCTTCAAAATCATACAAATTCATCACAATTTAAGAATTTTTATTTATACATCTTTAAAATTGCAGAATTTTAAATTGCAAATCGTTAGAATTCAAAATTTTTCAATTGAAAATCTTCTAAAATGTAGAACATTAAATTGTAAATCCTTAAAATTCAAAAGTTTTTAATTTTTGAGGTTTGGAAGACTTAGATTTGAAAATTCTTTAAATTGTAAATCCTTAAAAATGAAGAGCTTTTAATTTTGAAAATTTACAATTAGAAATTTTGCAAGTTTTAATTTTTAAATTAAAAATTCTGTAATTTGGATGATTTATATTCGAAATGGCATCAATCTGGAAGATTTAGAATTGAAAGCTTGATTTTTGATCTTCAAAATCATCCAAATTTATAAATTTGTATTCATACCAGATTTATGCATCTTAAAAACTTAAAAGTTTTCAATTGCAAATCTTGAAAATGGTACAACTTTCAATTTTCAATATTTAAAATTAAAAAGTTTTTATTTTGACAATTTACAATTAAAAATTTTGCAAGTTTTAAGTTTTATAATGAAAAATTATGTAATTTTAATGATTTAATTATAAATTTCTTCAATTTGGAAGATATACAAATGAAAACTCTGGACTTTTTTGATCTTTAAAATCGTAAGAATTTAATTTTTTTTATATCTTTAAAATTAAAGAGTTTTCAATTGTAACTCTTCAAAACCGTAGAACTTTGTAAGGGTTAAACTTGAAGAGTTTTTAATTTTTTAAGTATACAATTAAACATTATGCAAGTTGTAAGTTTTACAATGAAAATTTCTCCAATTTTGATGATTTAATAAAAAATGTCTTCAATTTGGAAGATTGAGAATTAACAAAAAAATACTTCTCATCTAAAAAATAATCAAAATTTAAGTATTTTTATATCTTTAAAATTGAAGAGTTTTTAATTATAAATCTACCAAATTGAACTATTCCAACAAAAAAAAATTAAAAATTGCATCATTTTGTATTATACGCGTTCAATACTAAAGAGTCTTCAATTGAAAATATTAACAACTAACCAATTTTAAATTGAAAATCGTTAAAATTGAATCATTTGAAATTCTATATTTTTAAAATTCGAAAATTTGTACTTATAACTGTTCAAAATTGTCGAACTTTGAATTCTAAATCCTTAAAATTGAAGAGTTTATAATTTTGAAAATTTACAATGAAAAATTATGTAACTTTTAAGTTTTACAATTTAAAATTCTGTAATTTTGGCGATTCAGTTAGAAATGTCTTCAATTTGGATGATTTATAATTAAAAACTTGACTTTTGATCTCCAAAATCAGAAAAATTTAAGTATTTTTATATCTTTAAACTTGAAAAGTTTTCAGTTGTAAATCTTCAAAATTGTAGAACTTTCAATTGTAAATTTTTTAAATTAAACGGGTTTTAATTTTGACCATTTATAATTAAAAATTATGCAAGTTTTAAGTTTTGCAATGAAAATTCTGTAATTTTGATGATTTCATTATAAATCTCTTCAATTTGGAAGATTTATAATTGAAAACTTGACTTTTTATCTTCACAATCATCAAAATTTAACTATTTTTATATCTTTAAAATTGAAGAGTGATTAATTTTGACAACTTATAATTAAAATTTTTTCAACTTTTAATATTTAGAATAAAAAAGTCTGTAACTTTGATGATTTACATTCGCAATTTCTTTAATTTGGTAGATTTATATTTGAAAACTTGACTTTTTATCTTCACAATCATCAAAATCTATTTATTTTTATATCTTTAAAATTGAAGAGTTTTCAATTGTAAATCTTCAAAATTGTGAAACTTTCAATTTTCAATATTTAAAATTGAAGAGTATTTATTTTGAAAATTTATAACTAAAAATGATAATAATTAATTATTTTAATTATATTATATTATATTATTATAATTATAATAATAAAAATAATTATTTTAAATTAAATGTTTTCATTTGTAAATCTTCAAAATTGAACTACTTAAGAAAACAAAAAATTAAATCATTTTAAATTATACATATTAATAATTTAAGGATCAACAATTGCAAATCTTCAAGATAGACCTATTTCAAAAAGATGTTAAAAATTTTATGATTTTCAACTATAAACAGTCAAAACTAAACAAGTTGACAAATTTCAAATTTAAACATCTTCAAATGAAAGACATCAGTAAGACTCAGAATTTTAGAATATATTTTAAGGACATACGATATGAAATTCCACATTTACTTATTAATTTTTTTCCTTGCTTCTTATTTAAATAAATAGATTAATAAGAATAGATTACTGAAAGCCGATTAAAATTAATTTTTTATGAATGCCAATGTAACTATTTTAGTATTTATTTTAATTTATGATTAATAATTATATTTTATAGTACTTTAAATTTGAAGCCATTTTTGCTAGTTTATATGTAATTAAGATTCATATTTTGTATTTATTATACCTATAGAGTGGAGTTTTCGATTTTTCATTTGCACTTGGATTCCCAGTCGGCTCTTCTCTTTGCTTCGAAATCTCTGTATATTTGTCGAAAAGGGCGTTAAACACAGGTTCAGGAATTAATTCGTGTAGAGCTTCAAGCGATTCTTCCCTATCAACTTCATCAATTTCCCACGAATTATAAGTGATCAAATCTACCATTTTTGACACAGCGTCTGCTTCATAGTCAAAGGACACAAGTCGATAATATCCTTTTAAATAAATTATTGGCGATTAATTATTATCAATTTAAGAAATTAAATTCAAAATAAATCAATATTTTCATTTACCTTTAACGTCCGACATACAAATATTTAACTACGAAATTCTTGGAAATTAAAAAAAACAAGAATCTAACGACCAAATTTGGACAACCCTCTCTTAAAAGTTATTAAATTTGTCTATTCAAATAAAAAAAATAAAAATAAATAAAAAGAAGACAACTTTCATGACTTTCATATACCCTTCCTTCTTTTTAGCTCTCGTCTTTTGTTATTTTTATTTGTTTTTTAAAACACAATCAAAAACCATGTACAATAATTCCTACCAACGATTCGGTTACATTTTTTGAAATGTTTTTTTTATTGCGATTTAAAAAAAAATTAGATGAGAAAAAGGAAGGAAGGGGGTTTGGAAGAATCCTTCTTTTTCTGTTATCCTTTTACTATTTTTTTTAATTTGAATTTAGACATTTAAGAGTGTGTTGTCCAAATTTGATCGTTAGATTCTTCGTTTTTTTAATTTCCAAGAATTTCCTAATTAGATTTATTATCAATTTTTGTAAAATGTAATTTAAAAAGTTCTACATTGTAGAAGATTAATTCAAAACAGGGTGGACACACAAACTTTAAAAAAATGCCAGGCTATTTCCCAGTTTTCCGATAAGAAATTACATTTTTCGGTTGACTTTTATAAGCGCTTATAATAATTATTATTCAATACTAATTGCTTTATTATATAAAATTTGAAAAGAATTAAACTTTTTAAAACTCTAGGGAAAAATATATAATGTAAATTATTCTAAAAGTGATTTTAGACTTCACAGCCCAAAACTCTCTCAAAACAGGGGAAATAGGGTGATTTAAAAGAAAATATAGGAATAATAGGGGAATTTATTCATTTACATGACATCAATGTAGGCACCATATTCCTGAAATTTACAGTAGAAATATATTGAATTTTCAACAAAATAGTGGATATTTCAACCAAAAAATATGAATTTTCAACCAAACAGTTGAATTTTCAATCTACGAAGATAAATCTTCAACTAAATGATCAATTTTTCAAACAAAAAAGATTCAACTTCAGCTAAAAACAGTTTCATTTTCAACCAAATAGTTGGATTTTGAAGCCAAAAAGACGAACCTTTTAGAAGACGGTTGAATTTTTAAGCAAGAGAAACGTATTTTTAAACAAAAAAGATAACTTTTCTACCGAAAGAGGAATTTTCAATCTAAAACGATAAATTTTCTATCCAACAAGATGAATTTTCAACAAAATCGTTGAATTTTCGACCAGAAGAGATGAATTTTTAAGAAAATAGTCGAGTTATCAACAAAATAATTAAACTTTTAATTAAATTGTAGAATTTTTAACAAAAGCATAGGAACTGTTGACCAAAAATATAATAGTAGACTTTTCAATAAAAATTGTTAACTTTCAACCACAAAAGAATAAAATTTAACAATAAAAGATGAATTTTCAACCAAAAAATATGACTTTTAAGAAAATAGTTGAATTATCAGCAAAATAATTCAATTTTCGACCGAAAAGTAGAATTTTTAACCAAAACAATGAACTGTTGGCCAAAACTATAATAGAAGACTTTTCGATAAAAAGAATTAACTTTCAACCATAAAAGATGAATTTTCAATTCAAAAGAACGGATTTTCTATCCAAAAAGACGAACGTTCAACAAAACAGTTGAATTTTCGAACAAAACAGATTACTTTTTAACAAAATAGTTGAATTTTGAACAAAATAATGAAATTTTCCACCAAACGGTAGAATTTTTAACCGAAAGAGTTCAATTCTGACTAAAAAATATAATAGTAGAATTTTCAAATAAAAAGAATTAACTTTCAACCATAAAAGATCAAGTTAAAACTTGATCACATAGTTGAATTCGTAACCTACGAAGATAAATCTTCAACTAAATGATCGAATTTTCAAACAAAAAAGATTCAACTTCAGGCAAAAATAGTTTCATTTTCAAGCAAATAGTTGAATTTTGAAGCCAAAAAGACGAACCTTTTAGAAGAGAGTTGTATTTTCAAGCAAGAAAGATGAATTTTCAACCAAAAATACGACTTTTCTACCAAAAGAAGCATTTTGAACAAAACAGTTGATTTTCTACCCAAAATACGATTTTTTAACAAAATAGATGAATTTTCAACCAAATAGTTGAATTTTCATCTAAAAAAAATAAAGAATCTGTAAAAAAGAAACGAATTTTCAACAAAATAGCTAACTTTTCAACCAAGGATTTGAATTTTCAACTAAAATGATGAATCATCAAATAAAAAAATGAATTTTTTAAAGAGGAATTCAACTTTCAACGAAGCAGTTGAATTTTTAACCAAAATGATACATTTTCAACCAAGAAGATTATTTTTTTTTGCATAAATATACATAAATTTTCAACTAAAAAGAAACTAAATTTTTAACCAAATAGTTTAATCGTCAACTAAAAGATATAAAAATTAAAAAAAACAGTTGAATTTTCGACCAAAAGAGATGAATTCTGAACAAAGATATAAAAGCAGACTTTTCAATTAAAAAGAATGAACTTTCAACAAAAAATGAAGAACTTTCAACCGAAATAGATGACTTTTTAACGAAATAGCTGAATTTTCAATAAAATAATTACATTTTCAACCAAATAGTAGAATTTTTAATCAAAAGAGTTGAATTCTGAATCAAAAATATAACAGTAGACTTTTTAATGTAAAAGAATTCACTTTCAACCAAAAAAGACGACTAATCTACCAAAAGATGAATTTTTGATCCAAAAGGACCAATTTTCTATCCAAAGAGACGAATATTCAACAAAATAGTTGAATTTTCAAGCAAAAGAGATGAATTCTGAACCAAAAGTGTAATAAAATACTTTTCAATTTAAAAAAATGATCTTTCAACCAAAAATATTTCGATTTGGGTTCTATTAATTCAGTTCCCATTTAAGCGAAAAAAGGAGAAAAGGGTCAATTTTCTTGAAAACAGGGGAAAAAGAGGAATTCTTTAATAAAGGGGAAAAGAGAGAAATAGGGGAAAGAGTGTGAAGTCTCTGACTTAATAAACCGCAGTGAAAATTCTGAAAAAATCCGTCGATCGTAATTTAGGAGATATTCGCGTTTTTGTGATCCAGGATCTAAAATATAGATTTTGAATGTTGATAGAAAATTATAATTTAAGAATTTTAAATTAAATTAAAATCAAATTCAAAATCCCATTTAACGTCCAATACTCAAGTTACTCAGAAAATTATACTTCAATCTGTACTCTATTTGGTAAAATTATACTTTCATGTCTCCCAAATGACCAGAAGGGGCTAAATTTTATACTTAAAAACATGCCAATTATTGGTAATTATTAATTAATTCCTAATTTCCGGTTATGGAAAAAATTCCAGGCTAATTCCTGGGTTTTCCGGTCAGTGGCCATCCTGTAAAAATAAAATAAGGGTGTCAATCTTACCATCAATATTTACAATTGAATACTGGGGAAGTGCCTCCTTTAATTCTTCATCACTTGCTTGAATTTTAGACCGAAGCTTATCCCAATCGAATAATTTTTCTTTGTCTATCCCTTTTTCGTACTCTATCCCTCTGAAGGCAGTTTCTCCTAATATTTGAGTGAGTTTATTTAACCTAGCTTTAATTTCTCGTACCTAAAATCAAATCAAATCAAATTCTTATTAATCTTATTGATATTAATATTGAATATTTATAATATTTGATTGAATTCGCTATTTACTTCTAAATAAGAGGCGAAATTTCCCTTTACTTCCAAGTCTTCAATCGACCTATTATTAGATTCGGAATCAATTATTTCTGTGTGAAACTTCAAATTCGGCACAAGAAGCAACGAGTTTGATGTTTCGGCTTCTCTCACATCGTAGGTTCGATTTTTTGTACACAGAACTACAGATTCTCCCTTTTCTCCTCGAAATGATAAGCTGAAAATTTTCAATTAACTAAATGTATGATTGTATTTCAAAAATTTAACAATAAAAAATAAGATGATAGGGCGGAAATTTACCTGTCACCTAATTGTACTGCTTCCAATAATTTTTTGTCCAATTCTATTAGTTTCTTATTTGAAAAATCATTTTGTTTCTCAGTGTATATGATTTGTGTGACATTACACAAATCCGATTCGTCTATTTTTGCCAGGTGAAGCAGTTCACTCAATTCTTCATTTGATCTTAAGGGCCTATTATTAAGTTAAGAAACAGATCAATTTTATATTTATTCATTACTACTTTGAAATTATTACTATAAACGCTTTAAATTAAAAAATTGCCAAAAATTCAATTTAAAACTCAGAATTGAAATTCCGTCCTATTTCAACAAGAACATTTCTAACTTAAATGCTTATAAATTCTTTAATCAAACTTCACTGCTCCAAATACTATCAAAATAGGAGAAATAGGGTGATTTTTTACGAAAATATTGGAATAATAATGAATTCTTTTAAATAGAATTAATAATTTAATAGAATAGGTTAAATAGAATTCGAAGATTTCAAGTCGAAATATGCATTTTCAACAAAATAGTTGAATTTTCAAGAAGAAAAGATAAATGATCCACAAAAAAGTTAATTTTCAACCAACAAAGATAACTTTTCAACTAAATAGTCAAATTTTCTATTAAAAAAAAAATTTCAACCAATTGGTCGAATTTTTAACAAAAAAATTAATTTTAAACCAAATAGTTAAATTTTCTGCCAAGAAAGATGACTTTTCTAATAAAAAAGATGAATTTTCCATCTAAAGGGACGAATTTTAAATCCAAAAAGACGAATGTTTAACAAAACAATATAATTTTTAACCAAATAGTTGCATTTTCAACCTAAAAAGATGAATTTTAAACCGAGAAGGTTAATTTTCTACCAAAAGACGCATTTTCAACGAAACACATGAATTTTAACTAGTGGCATTTTTTACAAAAAAGTTCAATTTCAACCAAAAAAGATGAATTTTCAATCAAGAAGATTAATTTTCTGCCGAAAGAAGCATTTTCAACAAAATACATTAATTTTCAAACAACTAGTGGAATTTTCATCAAAAAAGTTAATTTTCTACCTAAAAAGAAGAATTTTCAACCAAATAGTTGAATTTTCTGCCAAAATAGTTGAATTTTTAAGCCAAAAAGATGAATTCTTTAGAATTTTCAACAAAAAAGATGAATTTTTCAATCCAAAGGAACGAATTTTCTATCCAAAAAGACGAATGTTCAATAAAACAGTATAATTTTGAACCAAACAGTGGTATTTTCAACCTGCAAAGATGAATTTTCCACCGAGAAGTTTAATTTTCTACCAAATATACGAATTATCAACAGAATACATGAATTTTCAAACTAGTGAATTTTTTAACAAAGAAGTTAATTTAGAACAAAAAAGATATACGATATACGTCGTATTTTCAACAAAAAATTTGATTTTCAACTTAGATGAATTTTCAACAAAACAGTTAAATTTTCTAAAAAAGAAAAATAATTTTCAACCATTTGGTCAAATTTTCAACCAAAAAGTTAATTTTAAACCAAATAGTTGAATTTTCTGCTAAAATAGTTAAATTTTCAACCCAAAAAGACGAATTCTTTAGAATTTGCAAGAAAAAAGGTTAATTTTCAATCCAAAGAAATGAATTTCTTATTCAGTGGACGGATTTTCAACAAAATACATGAATTTTCTAACAACTAGTAGAATTTTCAAAAAAAAAAAAAGAAATTTTCAAACAAAAAGTTTATTTTCCACTAAAATGAATTTTCAACCAAATAGTTGAATTTCCTAAAAAAGAAAAATTCAATAAAAAAGATAAATTTTTAACCAAAGAGTTGATTTTCAACTAAGAAAGATGAATTTTCAACCGAATAGTTAAATTTTCTACCAAAAATTATTGTTTAACCAATTGGTCGAACTTTTAACAAAAAAGATAATTTTAAACCAAATAATTGAATTTTCAGCCAAAATAGTTGAATTTTCAAGCCAAAAGACGAATTCTTTAGAATATTCAAGAAAACAGATGAATTTTCAATTGAAAGAAATAAATTTCTTATTCAATTGACAGATTTTCAACAAAATACATGAATTTTCTAATAGTCGAATTTTCAACAAAAAAGAAATTTTCAAACAAAAAGTTGATTTTCCACTCAATTGAATTCTCAACCAAATAGTTGAATTTTCTGCCACAATAGTTAAATTTTCAATCCAAAAAGACGAAAGTTCATTTTCAACCACGAAAGATTTCTTTTCTATCAAAAAAAGATGAATTTTAAAACGAAAGAAACCAATTGTTCATTCAAAAAGACGAATTTTCAACGAAACAGTATAGTTTTTAACCAAGTAGTTGCATTTTCAACCTACAAAGATAATCTTTTAACCGAGAAGATTCATTTTCTACCAATAGACGGATTTTCAAACAACTAGTGGAAATTTCAACAAAAAAGATCAGTTTCCAACCAAAAAGTTGATTTCTAACTAAAAAAGATGAATTTCCAACCAAATAGTTGAATTTCCCAATAAAAATTAAATTTTAACCAATTATTCGAATTTGTAACAAAAAAGTTAATTTTAAACCAAAAATTTGAATTTTTTGCCAAAATAGTTGAAGATTGAAGCCAAAATGACGAATTCTGAAGAATTTTCGACAAAAAAGTTCGTTTTCAACCAAAAAATATGACTTTCTAATAAAAAAAGATGAATTGTAAATCCAAAGAAACGAATTTTCTATCCAAAAAGTCGAATGTTCAAGAAAACAGTACAATTTTTAACCAAATATTCGCAACCAGTAGACGAATTTTCAACAAAATACATGGATTTTCTAACAACTAGTAGAACATTCAACAAAAAAGATAAGTTTAAACCAGTTAGTTGAATTTTCTGCCAAAATAGTTAAATTTTCAACCCAAAAAGACGAATTATTTAGAATTTTCATCAAAAAAGTTCATTTTCAAACAAAAAAGATGAATTTTAAATCCAAAGAAACGAATTTTCTATCCGAAAAGACAAATTT
>CAKNYM010046501.1:5937-25277 GCA_932195095.1 Andricus curvator | reverse complement strand
TTGTTTCGGTCATTTTTTCGTAGCTGGTAATATTCGTCTGAAAATTTTATTTTTCTATTTTCAATGCTGTTTTTTACGAATAAAACAAAAACTACGCGTCATATCAAAAAGTGAATGATAAAAAATTTGTAGATCTTTTTTAGGTGCACAATTTTGGTAAGATAATCTTTTCTGGTATCTTGCATAGTTTTACAGCAAAATGGCTTTTTTGATTTTCCATTAATTTTTTGTGCGATCAAAATTTGAATTTTTTATTTTTCAAAAAATTCAAAAAGTTGTTATGAAAATATTATAGGGTGTTCAGGAATCAACGTTTTTCTCCTCTTGACTTTTTTTCATATCGTGCGTTTTTCGGCTTAAAATGTTCATTTTAGTTTGTTTTTTGGAATTTTGAAAATGCTATAACTCCAGTAATTTTTTTTTATCACAAAAAGTCATAAGAATATTTTGTTCGTCATTTTGCGTACTACTAATAACCGTACATAGAATTTTCAAATCTTCCAAAAAAGTGGTCTCAAAAATTTTCAAAATGTGCTCACTTTTTGGATTTTCATCCAAAATAGCTGGTTAACGAACTCGTTCTCTATTTTTCGGCCATAAAAAAGTGTGCCAAAGCTCAATCAAATCTGATCATTTTTTCGAAAGTTATCGTGGCTACAGACAGACAGACACCTTCGTAAAAATCGTTTTTTCTGACTCAGGAGGTCTCAAAACGTGGAGATTTGATGAAAACCGACTATGTCAAATTTTACATAAAACCAATACCTTCTCATTAGAATGAGAATGTAAAAATCAAAAACAGTTAAATCAAACCTCAAAATATCAATTTTTAACAAATTAGTTGAATTCTCAAACTAAATAGACTAATTTTCAAACCAAAAAGAGGAACACTCAACAAAAGAGTTAAATTTTCAACAAACAAGATTTTTCAGTCAAGAAAGAAAAAAAATCTCATCCAAAATGTTGAATTTTCAAGCTAAAAATTTGAATTTCCTGCAAAACAGTGGAGTTTTGAACCTGAATATATGAATTTTTAACAAAAAAATTAAATTTTCGACTCAAATATATGAATTTTTTACCAATAAAGACACACTTTTAAGAAAAAAAAACGAATCTTCAACAAAATAGTTAAAGTTCCAACCAAAGAAATTAATTTTTAACCAAAAATAGAATAAGTTATTTTTCAGTAAAAAATTAATTTTTAACCGAATAATTGAATTTTCACAAAAATACATGCATTTTTCAACTAAAAAACCTCAATTTCCAACCAAAAATAGAATATTAAAATTTTCAAATAGAAAAATAAATTTAAAAAACGGAATTTTCAACAAAATAGCTAAATTGTCAACCAAACTGAATTTTTATCTAAAAATATGAAGTTTTAACTAATGAGACTACTTTTCCACCAATAAAGACGAATTTTCAACAAAATAAAATAAATTTTTAACGAAATAGTTAAATTTGTAACCGAACAGATGAATTTTCATCCAAGAAGATTAAATTTCTCTAAACAAAGATAAATTTTCGACAAAAAATTGAATAGTTAAATTTTCAGTAAAAAATGTTAATAATTTTTAATAAAAATATTTTCAAAAATGTGGGGCATTTTGTAGGGTGCCAAAGATTTGAAGACATGTTCGAATATTTTTTGCAATTGTGAATTCTTATTAATTTATCCAGAATTCTTCTAAATTGTCTCAATTCGACTCAATTCAATGGACGTTTTTGATTTTTCAAAAGTTTTTATTTAATTCATCCTGAATTCCTTTAAACTCACCTTAAATTCTTAGACATTTAATTAAATTCTTTTGATTTCTTTGGAATTTTCCCAAACTCATTTAAAATCAATTTTGTCATATTTTCAAAATGTTTTCAATTCACTTTAATTTTTTGTAAATTATCCTTCAATTTTTATGATTTTCGTCAAATTCTTCTCATTTTTCTTAAAGTCATCTAAATTCACTCCAATTTCCTTCATATCAATGGAATTTGTTCAAATTCGCCTAGAATTCTTATAAATTTCATCGAGTTCTTTTGAATTATTTTAAAATCAAAAGAACATTAGTCACATTATTAATGCACTTTAGTCACATTAGTCACCTGTCGATTAGAAATTAGTCTACCTAAAAAATTGGTATTAAAAATGTTTGAAGATTAGAATTTTTATCTTTAAATATTAATTATTATATATGAATGTTCAGGGAAAATAAGAAATTAGTCAGGGAAAAGTCAGGCAATTTTAAAAACGAAATTCTGCGGTCACCCTGTCATGACTTTACATTTTGGAAATTTGCTCAATTTGTTAAAGAACTCTCTTTTTCCCCAATATTATCATCTTGTCCTGATCAGTTCCTATACATATTTTTACTACGCTAAGGCAAGATGTAAAATTTTAAATAAGACAATTAAGAGAATTTTCCGTGAAAAAAGGAACGCATAACAAATCCGCTAGGATTCGAGCCCAGGACGTTTCGTTTTCCGGACAACTGCTAGAGAGTAAATCTAGATTGTAAAGCAGTCGTCCGGCAAACTAAAGGTCCTGGTCTCGAATCCCAGCGGAGTTGAAAGGCATTTCTTTTTTCACATGAAATTTTATTTAAAGTACTCGCTTTCAGCTTCAAATTGATCAGATTATTTTATACTGCTGTTAGTTTTTGTCTTGTTTCTTGGTTTCTTTTTCGAATATGAATAGTTAGTTAAATACTAGGCATTTATGGATGGTTAATTATTATTTTTGGACTTTAATAGGCCGATTTTTAATACTAAATAAGATTGGAGAATAATGAAATAAATTAGCAGGAATCGGGCCCAGTTTATGGAGGCTGTGAAGGTCCGGATGCGATGTACGTGAAATTAGTAAGCAGCGATGGTCATGAATTTATCGTCAAGAGGGAACATGCCTTAACGAGTGGAACGATTAAGGCCATGCTTAGTGGTCCTGGTCAGTTTGCGGAGAACGAAGCGAATGAAGTCAATTTTCGAGAAATTCCGTAAGCATTTTATAATATTTTTTTCTAAAATTACTTATGTGTAACTGACGAGGCTTATTTTTTAGGTTTATTTGTTTTTAAGAATATTTCAGTATAATTTTTCCAAGATTCTTGAGAAAATTAAAATTTTTTTTGAAAATTTCAGATATGTCAAATAAAAATTTCAACAAAAAATCTTTAAACCAATAGTTGAATTTTTAAACAAAAAGATGAATTCTCAACGAAAAATGTAATAGTTGATATTTTAATCCAAAAAGATTTTAGTTTTAAATCAAAACAGTTGAATTAATAAAAAAAATCAACACAATAGTTGTATCCTCAACCCCAAAAAAATGAATTTTTAACCAAGAAGATTAATTTTTTGCCAAAAAAAGACGAATTTTCAATAAAATATTTACATTTTCAACCAAAGAGATGAATTTTTAGCAAAAGAGTTTAACTTTCAACCAATAAATATTTGAATTTTCAACTACGGAAGATTTTTCAGTCAAGAGAGAAAAAATTGTAACTTAACTTTCGAATTCTTAAGCAGAAAGACGTATGTTCAGATTTAAGAATAATTTTCAACAAAATACAGGAATTTTCAACCAAATAGGTGAATTTTCAACTGAATAAGACAAATTTTTATCAATAAAAAAATATAATTTTCAAGAAAATAGTTACATTTTGAAAAAAAGGTTTTGTTTACTAAAATGATGAATTTTTAACCAAACAAGTGATAGTTGATATTAAAACTAAAAAAGATTTTAATTTTAAATCAAAAAGAGTTGAATTCATCCAAAAAGACGAAACGAATTTTCAACAAAATAGTTGAATCCTCAACCAAACAAGATTTTTCAGTCGAAATCCTAGGTTCCTCGAGAAAATTCAAAACGATTTTTGAAGGTTTCAGCTATGTCGATAAAGTATCTACAAAATTTCTAAGAATTTTTTTTACAGGCTTTTACCAAATTTTAAGAAAAATTTGAGTCCATTTAAAAGATATTTAGGACTTTTTGGCGCTTGTAGAAAGTTTGAAATTGTTTTATAAATTTTTGGAAATTTTTCAAAGTTTAAAAATATTTTTAATATCTTCAAAACTTTAAAAATTCCTATATATCTTTTAAACTGATTCCAATTATGCCTAAAATTGTATTAAAATCTTCCATACTCGTTTTTGATAATTTTGGAAATCTTTTGTAATTATTTAAATGTTTTTAAGTATTTTCTTAAAATTAATTTAAAAAAAATAAAGAATCACTTTAAATATTCCCCGGAATCTTAAGAAAATTTTTCATCATCTTGAAACCTTTCAAAATACACCAGAGACTCGATAGATGAACAATCTCGGGGGTTGCCTGAAAATAGCCTTGTTCATATAACGCGTACAGCGAAACGTAAACAGGTAGGGCCGCCTGAACCGTTTCCATAATATTGCGCAATCTACTTGACTGCGTAGTATAGTGCATGCGTCCCTTCAGAGGCGGAGTCGCAACCGTCTCTCGCCCTGCCCCTTGAGAAACTGCGGGGACCAGCAATTCTAGGAATTCATATAACGCGTCCGATCGCGCGTTCAAATAGCGAGTCTCTGGTGTACTCAAAAATCTTCAACATTTTATTTCTAAATCTTCAAAAATCCATATTCTGTTTTAAATGTATTGAAATCTTTTTAAATATAAAATTATTTTTGTATCATTCCAAAACTTCTAAATATCTCTTAAACTTATTCGATTTTTTTCTAAAATTTTGTAATCTTACACAATTAGAAACATTGTTCTTTAAAATATTCTACATTCTTTTCCAAAATTTTAGGAAATCATTTGAAAGTTTTTAAAATATTTTTTAATATTTTCGTTAAATTAATTTTGTAAAATAAAAAAAAATTCATTAAAAATTTTTCCTGGAATCTTAGAAAAAAATTGTATTGTCTTAAAACTTTTCAAAATCCTTCAAAAGCTTCAAAAATGTATTTTAAATATTCAAAAATCTACATTTTGTTAAATAAGTTTGATATATTTTTAAGTTTTAAGTTATTTCTGAATCTTTTAAAAACTTCTAAAACTGAAAAATCTTTTGAAATAATTCAAAGTTTTCCTAAAATTTATTTATTATAATCCTGCAAAAATTGAAAAAATTGTCTTAAAATCTTCTAGATTTTTTTCGATATACAGTGAAATCTCGCTTATTTGAACGGCCTTGAAACGTAACGATTGAATAATTTGAAGGCTGGAGGGGCCCCCACTTCTACCGCGACCTTCAGGTTATTTTTGTCAAGCGACGTTCATTGGCTGCCCTGGCCTTGTATCGATGCGCGCGCTGTAAGCAACGTTTTCAACTGCGAATGTGCCGAAAAACGCGTGCCTATTTGAAATCAGTGAATTCGATTTCGAATGTTTCCACTTTGTTTGTATTTATAATTATATGGTGCTCATTTCACGAGCACTTTGCTTCCCGTTAGCAAATGTATTTGCTTCCTCATAGAGGAAGCATTAGTGATTTTTGAAATAATAGACAAACTAAAGTTTTCATTTTGATCAACTTAAAAATAGAATTTACAAAAAATACAAAATTATAAAATAATACAAACAATTTTTAAAATATAATGACAAGTCAGACAAATCAAATTTTGTATTTGAAATGGTAATTTTTTGAGCTGGAAAAGAGAAGGAAAAAGTTCTGTCGCACCCTATCCCTTTCCCAGCTTTATGATTTTCTTACAAAATTGTCAGAATTATTCTATTTGAAAATTTATGTTCGAAAAGTCTTTTCTATTCATGCATCAACTTCGAATTATCTCGATGAAAAAAGTTTTTCTGTTTGAAACAGATGTTTCAAATATTATAAATGAGCATAACTTCATCACTGCATGCATGTCAGTATTTTTGTTGACGTACGACGTGACAAATATAACATTTACTTGAAATAATACGATTTGCCAACTAAAAGTCAATATAATAGAATCAAAAAACGACTCAAATATTCCGCGGAATAGTGAATATTCTAGCATGACGTCACGGTCATGCTAGGACAGGTGGAAATGTCAGAAAGGTTAGCACAGTTCTTGACATGGGACTGCACCTGCATACGCCATTTTGGAGAAAATATTCTAAACGTAAAAGCAGCTCCCTGGCACTAAAAGCTAAAAATGGGCACACATTTGACTGCCCTGCGCGTTAGTACTTAAATTGCCTGAGCGTAGCGCTGATTACCTATAGGGCCGACTTTCTTGAAAATACATGGCAAAATTGTCAACATTCGAAGTTTTTTAAATATTTTCTGGTAGTTTTTTAGTCTTTTTTTCGTTTTTTTTTTTTTGCTGAAAATGATCAGTGATATATAATTAATTGAAAAACCATTAAACATGGTGAAGTGTTTAGCAGTGAACTGTGATTCTGGTTACAAAAATAAACGGAGTTCGGAGAAGCAAACTCAGCTGTTTTTTTATGTGCCAAAAGACAAAGTGTCAATCAAAAAATGGCAAAAAGCAATTTTTTTAAATTAAGCATTAAAGTCAAAGAAGGTCAAGCGGTTTGTGAGAGACATTTTGCAGAAAGTGACATCATCCGCGAAAGAACAATTACTGGTCCTGACGGAACTGTTTTAGCTAAAACAGTTATTGTATGAATTTAATTATCGTATTTATTTTCCTTTGTGTATATATTGCTTTTTTTTATTATGTACTTTGAAATAAAAATTCCGCCAGAGTTTAAACATGAATTCATGGAATAAAATTAATAGTTTAAAAAAATAATAATTTAAAGAATCAAATAATAATATCTTTAGCTCCAAAAAATATATTTTCTATTTACAATTTGTTAAATTTCAAAAAATAATGCAAATAATTTGTATATGAGTATCAATAATTCATCATATTCTCTTGGCAAACTATTTTATATTGGCAATTATTTAAATTTGAGAACGCGCTATACTTATTATTTGTGGTAAAAATATTTTTTTTATTATTAACAAAATTTTAATATTGAATAAATAAATTTTAAATAAACTATCATGCTAAAATAATCAATTCAAACCAACGAGGGCTTCCCGCTCTTCGGGCCTCTTTTTAATTGGTCGGCCACTGACGCGGGCGTGACCGTACCTTAGAGGGAAGATTCCCTCTACGACCGTACTACCCGTACAATGACCGTGATGGGAGGTGACGAAACTGCACAATTTCAAATAACCGTGCATGGGGGGGGGGGGCGGCCGTCAAATAGGCGAGGTTTCACTGTATTTTGAAATCTACAAAGCTTAAAATTGATCGTGCAAAATAAAATCTAAATCATTTTAAATTCTCCCAGAAATCTTATTATGTTTACCGGTCATTTTTTATCCATAATTTGATGTTTGACATCTCTTTGAAAGTGTGGAAACGTTTACAAATTATAATGTGGTAGCAAATTGTTAAGAACAGAATTATTACTCAGTATTATAAAACATTTAAAATTAAATTTTTCTCTTTTATCAATAATGTTTAGAAACATTGAGAAATAAACGTTATTATGAAATAAAATTACTTAATTGGAAATGTTGATTTACTAAATCGATAGTGCAGAAAATTCTTTATCTTTATTAATAGATAAATACATATGAACTCATTTAATATGGTCAAGGGGTTATGAATAGAATCCTTTTGTCATTTTAAAGTATGCGGTCAAAAAGTTAATAACAATATTCTCGCCTTTATTATTAAATAATCATTTACAATTTAAATTTTCTCTTATAGAAATAAATTTGTAGAACTAAAATTTCTTATTTGGAAATTGTGATTGACTAAATTCTAGTACTTAAAGTCATATTCACGCCGTAAGCAACCAATCAAGTTTTCAACAACAATGAGTGCCAGATTTTCGGGAATTTCGGTTCACCTATATTTTGCTTCCTCATAGAGGGAGGTTTGTAATGACCTAAATTTTCAAATATACTTTGTTGACATATTTTGATATAATTCGACCCCGGGAGCTCGAAAATTTTTTTTCTTTTCAACCGAGTATGTATGTGTGTTTGCGCAACTTTTTTCTGTTCACCATATCTCGAAAAGTAAAAGAGCTACGATCATGAAATTTGAACGAAGTGTAGCTCCAATTGGTATCCAGTTCTGATAGGATTTTAAGGTAGATCGACCATTTAGAAGTATTTTTTTTCGTTTAGAAATTTAAAAAGAACAATTTTACCTTGTTTATATAAGGAAAACTTTTTTGATATTCAAAATACAACAATACGAAATTTAGTGTATTTGTTCGTGTCTCTGAGACGCATCGATCGACCTATTGTTAAAACTTTTACGACTTACCAGTACCGATTTATGAAGTGTCAAAAAATGGTTTATTCTGTTTATATAAGAAAAAGTTTTTTGATGTTCAAAATACGACAATATTATATTCAGTGTATTTGTTCGCCTCATTGAGACGCATCGATTGACCTATTGATGAACCTTTTATGACCAACCAGTACCGATTTATAAAGTTTCAAAAAAATGGTTTATTCTGTTTATATGAAAAAAACTTTTGATATTAAAAACACGACAATATTACATGTAGAGTATTTGTTCGCCTTCTTGAGAAGCATCGATTGACCTATTGATGAACCTTTTTTGACCAACCAGTACCGATTTATGAAGTTTCAAAAAAATGGTTTATTCTGTTTATAGGAGAAAAACTTTTTTCATATTAGGAGTACTACAGCACTGTATTTGACATATTTATTTGCGTCTTCGAGACACGGCGAATGACCTATTGACCTACTTATAAATTGAAAAAAATGTTGTTTATCTTGTTGATATGAGGAAAACTTTTTTAATATTGGGAAAACAACTATAATGTATATAATATATTTGTTCGCGTCTTCGAGACGCATCGATTGCCAAAATTAAGAAGTTTTCATGATCTACCGTAATATCGTTTTTAAATTTTTCAACAAAATTAGTTTCCTTTTTATAAGATTTTTTTATATTGGGAATATAACAGTACTGCATTTGATGCAATATTGTTCGCGTCTTCGAGACGCGTGGATTGATGTTTTGACGAAGTTTCGAAGACCATTATTGATTAATCAATAGCTACTTAGAAAGTTAGAAGAAAAGTTACATTGTTTATATGAGGTTTTAATTTGAAATATAAAACTACCGTAGGTTAAAGAGTTGTTCATTGTAACAGAACACATCAATTGACATTTTGGTGGGCCCTCTTATTTTCTGAAAATAAAATATTCGGAAAGACAGAAACATAAGGTTGAAAAATATTGAACGTATCAAGGTTTTTCTTTTGTTGGGGAAAACCTCCCTCTATGAGGAAGCATATTTATTTGATACTTATGAGGAAGCAAAATGCTCATAAAATGAGCACAAATAAATACCCATAGTGAATACGTCCATAGTACTTCGCAGCCGTATTTAGATATGAAAAAGATTTTGAATTTCTGAAGTGAGTCCGAGGCCTGGAGTAAGAGAAATAATTTTTTAATTTTTTAGTTCCCACGTCCTGCAGAAGGTCTGCATGTACTTCACCTATAAAGTCCGCTACACGAACAGCAGCACAGAGATTCCTGAGTTTCCAATCGCACCCGAGATAGCTCTCGAATTACTGATGGCCGGAAACTTCTTGGACTGTTAAACGGATATCGCAGTCAGTCACGAGTGTCGAAATTCAGCCTCGTGCTGTTTCGAAACCACAATCTCAGGACATGTTGGCTCGGTTAAAAAAGTTAAAAAGACTTTGTAAGTGAAACAACCTGTGAACTGCCTTGCCAACGCGCATTCTCGAGTATCAAACTCCTTTGTGCGAAGCTCAGCTTCAATCCAGAAGCGATTATAGTCCAATTATCTATTTTACTGGGTCCTAAGTAGGCAACTTTCGGTTCGGAAAATTTAACGAGCGTAATCCGCTAATATTTAGAGCAGTGATACGCGATCATAGATGCTGTAATTTGCCTTAACTCAGTCGCATAGAAATGTTAATCGCTTGGCATTATTGTCATTGTCATAGCAGCCAATAGCCATCTACAGGAAATTTTTTACAGAACAGTATCTTGCTTATCTTGAAAATTAGAATTTGTGCAACGACAACGCTGGTTTTTATACTAGAGTGTGCAGTAGGAAATACGCAAATGTTTTCGTATCCTGATATACAAATAAACGGGGAGAGTGACGTTTTTTTTTTAAACACGTCAGTTATGTGTGAGAGTTAAATGAGAGAAATCTGGACGTTTTGATGACTGAGTGCTGCGTAACTTTTGAATTTACATGCAATTTTTGAGTCTAGTTTTTTTTCCGGAATATACGTAACACATTTGGATTCAAAGTAGAAAATTAATTCCAATGTACGATGAGTTAATCGTAGATAAACATCGACAGCGTTTATGGTTTACGTAGATTTCAATTTCATTTTCAGATATTTATAAATTGTGTACCAACTTTCAATAAAACTAGGCATCGTATAAAGGACGTTTATTTTCTATTTTGAACGTTGTTTTGCAGTTACCTGATTACAATGTGTTGATGTTTTATTATTATGTTTAGTTATTTAATAAAACGGAATTTTCACTCGTTCGGATACGAAAACCTTCTTTTTGGTTTGATAGGAATATTATTTAAGACGAAATTTACTTTGATTTTGTAGTTGGTTTATTGAGTTTTTCAGTGGAAGAAAAGTTATTTTTAATATTCACTTTCATGTCATAATTATTAACGTTTAATAGAACAATTTCTGAAAAAATGATGCGTTTTTTCAATACCTTTCCTTTTTCTAAAATTTCAGTTATATTACTCTCACGTCCCGCGACTATAATAATAAATATAACAAATAGATTATAATTATAAGACATTTATATTCAATAATAAATCAATAAGCTGAAAGATCATATTTGAATATTGTAAAAACCTGTATGCTAATTATCACAACGAACAGGCAAACATTAGTTAGGGAGAGGTATTTGCACCACTTATCTGTATCATTTATCAAGAACCTCTTACCCTTTGGCATCAAAGAAGGGATACCACACAATTTGATAACTGCGCCATTCTCCAAATATGGACATAACTGCAATATTTAAACACTGATTGGTTACTTTAACTTAAACAAATTTACCACTACATCTAAGGACATTTCACCCTTTGGCATCAAATGAGGGATACCATACATGTTGATAACTGCGTCATTTTCCAAATATGGACATAACTACAATGTTCAAACACTGGTTACTAACTATAACTCACGTATATTTACCACTTACCACTACATCTAAGAATCTCTCACCCTTTGGCATCAAATGTGGGATACCATACATGTTGACAACTGCGTCATTTTCCAAATATGGACATAACTACAATGTTCAAACACTGGTTACTAACTATAACTCACGTATATTTACCACTACATCTAAGAATCTCTCACCCTTTGGCATCAAATGAGGGATACCATACATTTTGACAACTGCGTCATTCCCAAAATATGGACATAAATACAATCTTCAAACACTGATTGGTTACCTAAACTCACACAAATTTACCCCTACATCTAAGGACACCTCACCCTTTGGCATCAAACGAGGGATACCATACATTTTGACAACTGCGTCATTCCCCAAATATGGACATAAATACAATCTTCAAACACTGATTGGTTATTAACTATAACTCACGTAAATTTACCACTACATCTAAGGACATCTCACCCTTTGGCATCAAATGAGGGATACCATACATTTTGACAACTGCGTCATTCTCCAAATATGAACATGCATGAGCAGCCATCAACAGCAGAAGAGCAAAATAAGAACTTTCGAAACTCTAAAATTCGGACCAAGAAGTCGGCCCGTCAACATTGCCGTGATTTGGGAAAACACCGTTAACTGCAAAATGAACGAAGCCGAGAAAATCGACGAAAACTGTTCGAATTTTTATTCGCGTGTTTCGCGGATTCTTATTCATTTTCTGCTTTTTTTTTGTTGTTCTTGACTAATTTGCATACGATCTTTTCATTTTTGCAAGAAAAATTGTTAAAAAATGTTGATTAATTATCTAAAATGCAGTTAACGGTGTTGATTGGGATGCTGAAATTCGAGCAAACGCCGTAACGGGCAGTTACGGCTCTCTTCGAATTACAGACCTCAGAAATAGGCTTGCCGTGATTTGAGAGAACGCCGTTCACGGCAAAAGAATATAATAACTAATAATAAGTGCAGTTACGGCGTTTCTCGAATCACAAACCTTTTTTCTCGGGGTTCGATGATTCCGGAGAACGCCGTAAGCACTTACGGACCTCTCCGAAATCACGAAGGCTGGAAATCGCCGTCCAATCATTTTGGTAAAGTCCGTAACTGCCCGTTACGGCGTTTTCTCGAATTTTGACGTCACGTATTTAGTCGTCTATGATTTACACCTGCAGTTACCGGTCAGTTACGGCTCTCTCTCAAATCACAACTCGCCAATCTTTGCAGTTAACGGTGTTTTCCAAAAATTATGCAATAATTATTTTTATAGTTATTAACAATTTAAAAAAATTATTTTAATAATCAGGTGTATCTTTTTTTCACGATTCCAACGATATAAAAAACTAATTTTTCGATTTTTTGCAGTTAACGGTGTTTTTCCAAATCACGGCAGAACTGTATAGCATCATAACATTCCAGTATCCAGGATGTCTAGTGTCCTGGAAATCCTTGAAAACCTGGGAAAGTCCTTGAATTCATGTTTACCTGTAAAAACCTGGAAAAGTCCTTGAATTTTGCTCATGGTTCTGAAATTTTTGTTCGTTTAAAGAAAAAGCAGTTTTTCAAACTTTTTCTCTGCTGAACGAAAAAAGATTACCTTTTTAACAAGAAACTGTTTATTTTATCACGGTGAAAATCACGAAGCTACAATCTAAATCGTATTTGAATATTAATAGTTAGAGCAAATAAAAAATTGGTCGGGGTAAAGTTAGAGAATTTGGAAAACGAATTTTGGGACTACCCTGATATAATGTTCTTGTTAGTAATTTATTTACCTTGTATTTTTATTTCTTCTTCTTTTGCAGTTGCGTCATCCTGACGACTGTAATTTTAGTGAAGAATATTTTATTATTTGGTTGCAAATTTCACAATTTTCATTAAAAAGTTATACTTTTTATTTGAAATATCTACTATTACATTATTCGTTGAGAATTCATATTTTTGGTATAAAATTCAATTATTATTTGAGTGATGGTTGAAACACTTAATTAAAAAATAATTTTGTCATTGTTGCAAATTGATCTTTTTGATTAAAAATGCCTTTTTTTGGTTGAAAAATAATTTTTTTAACTAAAAACGTAACTATTTCATTTTTGGCTTAAAATTGATATTTTTTAAATTGAAAATTCAAATACTTGGGTGAAACTCGAACCACTTTGTTAAAACATTATTTGAGGGTTGATCTCTTTGATTGAAAATGTAAATATTTTGCTGGACATTCTTTTTTTCATTTAAAACTAATTTTTTAACTTACAAATGTAACTTTTCCATTTTTTTTTGCTGAAAATTAATCTGTTTAAGTCAAAAATTGGTCTTTATTGGTAGAAAACTAATCCTGTTGGTGGAAATTTTCTCTCTTTTGATTAAAACTGCAATTTTTTGGTTAAAAATCAATTTTTATGAAAATACGTATTTTTAGGCTGAAAATGCTGTCTTTTCGCTTGAATGTTCAACAATTTCTTTGACATTTTTTCCTGTCTTGGCTAAAAAATCTTTATTTGTTGAAAATTCGTCTCTTTGGTAGAAAATTAATAATTTCGGGTTGAAAATTCAATTGTTTTGTAGAAAATTTGTTTTTTTTTCTGTTTGTTAAAAGTTTACCTACTTTATTGAACATTCATTCTTTGGTTGCAGAATTGCAGATTCATCATTTTAGTTGAAAATTCACCTATTTATTTGAAATTTTGTTTTACTGAAAATTAATCATTTTTAGTTGAAAATTAAATTTGTTTGCAAATTGATGTATTTTGTTGAAAATTTGTCTTTTTTGGTAGAAAATTAATTTTATTTGTTGAAAATTCGTCATTCTGTTTAAGAATTCATCTTTGTGGGTTAAAAGTTAAACTATTTAGTTAAAAATTGAACTATTTTGTTAAATTTTTTTTTTTTTTTGAAAATTCAACTCTGGTTGAAAATTCGTTTTTTGTTGTTGTTGAAATACCAACTATTTAAGTGTTCGTTGAGAATTCGTCTTTTTGTCGAAAATTCCAATTTTCGTTTTGAAAATTCAACTATTTTGTTAAAAAATCATCCATTTTGGTCGAAAATTCAACTGTTTTGTTGAACATTCGTCTATTTTTCCCCTATAGAATCAGATTTCAGGGGCATATGAGAAATTTCACAAATGACACTTTTTCAGTTCAACTAACTAGACCTACAATTTCTACTATGTTACGTGGAAAGTATTTTTTTTTACTGTAAAAAAGAACCAGGAAAAATGTTATGGAACAAAAAGAAGCTTTTTGAAGATATCATCAGGCTTTGAATATGAAAATTTGAAATTTTATTACAATTAATGGTCTGAAATGGCCCCTAAACTCTTTTTCCCTGAAATAATATACACAGGATTTATTCTACAATAAAAAGAGAAATAAATTTAAAATATCAATAGCGGTTGGTAGAAACAAATCTTGAGTTTCGAAACACACAACAAATAAATATTGTTTATAAATTAAAGATTCCTATAATAGTTTAAAATGTGTTTTTTAAACAATAAGCAAAAGATTCCAACTTTGAACCTTTTTTGGCTAACTTACTTGAAAAATGTAAAAAATTGACCTATTTAATCCGTAAAGTGACTAATTTTTATTTGAATTCAAAAGAATTCGATTAAATGTATAGGAATTTAAAGTCAATTTGAACGAATTCAGGATAAATTGATAAGAATTCAGAGTGACTTCAAAACAATTTAAGTTCAATTCAAATTAATTGTAAAAAAATTCCAGTGACTTTGGTCAAATGAGAGTGAATTTAGACGAATTCAAGGGAATTCAGGAGACTTTGATGAAATTCATAAGAATTATCGTGAATTCAACAAAATTTAAGTGAATTGAAAAAAATAAAATTCGTCTCAATTTATTGGAATATAAGGGAAATGAGGAGAATTCGATGAAATTCATTAAAATTCAAAGTGAATAAAAAAAATTGAAGTGAATTTAGAAAAATTAAAGGGAATTCCGAAAAATTTAATGAAATGCCTAAGAATTCAAGTTGAGTTAAAAGAAGAATTTTAGTGGATTCCAAAGAATTTTAAAGAATTTAGAATAAGTTAATAAGAATTCACGGTGAATTCCAAATGAATACCGAAAAAATTCAAAAAGTCCAAAATATTTAATTGCTTTCAGTAAAACTGGAGTGAATTTAGAAAAATTCAAGGAAATTCAAGAGAATTTGATGAAATTTATACAAATCCAAGATGAATTAAAAATAGTTTAAGTGACCTTAAGAACTTATTGAATTCAGTGGATTTCAAGGGAATTTAAACAAATTCACGGTGAATTCAAAAGATTCAATATGTTTGTTTTGTTTCATAAAATGTAAGGTCTATTCCTGAATAAATCAAAAATAATACTTTCTAGGGATGAAAGAATTGTTTAGCCGTAAATTTGTTTTTAAAAAAATCGAAAATTAAGAAAACTTATTTTCTGACCTAAATTGGCCTAGCGGAACCTCTAAACAATTTCTTCTTTAAATAAAAGAAAATGTATGGCAGTACTTTTTAACCAAAAGGAAGAAATTTAGGGGGCAGTGTTTGCAAAATTCAAATTTTCTTCTGAGTTTTTTTTTTTTAATTTGAATCTTTAACAAAAATTCAGAATCGAAAAAAAAAATCTGTCCGGAGAAAAATTGTATATCTCTTTTTCTCCTGTTTTCAAGAAACTTTCCCTTTTTTCGCTTAAATGCGAACTGAATTAATAGAACCCAATAAGAAAATCCAAGTCTACTATTATATTTTTGGTTTAGAATTCATCTCTTTTGGTTGAAAATTCTACTATTTGGTTGAAAATTGAACTATTTCCTTGAAAATTCGTTTTATTTTTTGTTCTAGAAAATTAATATTTTTTTTCGTTTTTTAGATAATTCAACGGTTTTGTTGAAAATACGTCTTTTAGGGTTGAACATTCTATTATTTTCCTAGAAAACTCAGATATGTGAGTTGCAAATTCAATTATTGGTTGAAAATCTAACAATTTTTGGTTGAGTTTTCTTCTTTTTTGGTTAAAAATTGTATTATTTATTTGAAAATTTAATTATTTCATTCAAAATTTAATTATTTTGTCCAAAATTTTATTACTTTGTTCGAAAGTTAAGTATTGTGTTCAAAATCTAATTATTTTGTTCAAAATTCAACAATTTTTTTATAAAATAATTCTGTTTTGTTGAAAGTTCGTAATTTTCGGTTCAAATATGAACTATTCTGGTAGTATATTGAACTAATTGTTTGAAAATTAACTTTTTTGTTAAAAATTTATGTTTGCGATTTGAAAATACAACTATTTTTTTTTGAAAATTTGCCTTTTTGGCTCGAAATTTAAACAATTTGGTTGAAAATTTTTTCCTGGTTGAAAATTAAACTCTTTTGTTGAAAAGTCGTCTTTTCTGGTGAAATTCAACTGTTTTTCATTTAAAATAAAAATATTTTTTGTTGAAATATCGACTTATACTTTTTTCGTTAAAAATTCATCTCATAGGTTGGAATTTTAAAAATGTTGTTGAAAATAGACCCTTTTTAATTGCAAATTCAATTACTTCAGCAAAAGTTGAACTTTATTGTTAAAAATTCATCATTTTGTTGAATTAACTATTTTGTTGAAACTTCAATGATTATCTTAGACATTCCACTATTTTCATAAAAATTAAACTATTTTGTTTGAAAGTTAACTGTTCTGTAGAAAATTTGTCTTTTTGGGTAGAAAATTCGTCCTTTTGGATTGAAAATTCAACTAAGTGGTTGAAAATGCAACTTTTTGGATGAATTTTAATATTATGTGTTAAAAAATTCGACTCTTTGGTGGAAAATCCCTCTTTGCAGGTTAAAAATTTCACTATTTGTTTAAATTTTTTTATTATTTTCTTGGATATTTAACTATTTTGTTAATAAGTAATATTTTTCTGTTCGAAACTTCAACTGCTTTGTTGAAATCTATGCTATTACGTTTTTGGTACAAAACACATCTGTTTCAGTTAAAAACACTACTTTTTGGTTGAAAACTTAATTATTTCGTTGAAAGTTCAACTATTTTGTTAAAACCTCGTCGTTTTAGCCGAGAATTCAACTACTTTGTTCAAAATTGAACTATTAAAAAAAAATCATTTTATTGGTAGAAGAATTAAATATTTTTTTGAAAATTCGTTTTAGAAAAATAATTTTCTTAACTGAAGATTTAACTATTCGATTTTTTGCTACAAATTTGTAGTTGAAAATTCAACTATTGCATTTTTTGTTAAGAATAGATCTTTTTTGGTTAAGAGTTAAACTGCTTTATTGAAATTCAACTACTTGATTGAAAGTTAAATTACTTTGTCAAAAATTCATTTCATTTGTTGAAGATTCATTTCTTTCGTGGAAAATTTAACTAATTTGTTGAAAATTCGATTGTTTTGGTACGAAAATCAACTATTCCATTTTTTCATCTTTCATTAATTCATCTCTTTTGGTGGAAGTTTGACCTTTCTTGGTTAAAAATGCAACTAGTCCGATTGAAAATTAATCTCTTTGGTTGAGAATTCAACTATTTTGTTAAAAATTCGCCTTTTTGATTTAATTCAACTGTTTTTTATTTTGAATTAATTATCAAATATTACGTTTTTCGTTGACAATTCGCTTTTTTTTGGTTGAAAATTTAACTCCTTTGTTAAAAATTTCATTTGTCGTTGTTGAAGATTCGTCATTTTAGTTATAATTTCTTCTCTCTGGTGGAAATTTGAACTATTTTGTTAAAAATTTAAGTATTTAAGTTTATAATTTTACAATTTAAATTGAACATTCTTCTTTTTGGCGTAAAAAATCAACTGCTTCGTTGAAAATGCAACAGTTTTTGGTTGAAATTTAATCTTTTTTGTTTGAAAATTCATCTTAGTAGTACATAGGTTCAAAAGTCTACTATTTGGTCAAACATTCTACTCTTTTGTTGAAAAGTCGTCCCGTTTGCTTCAAAGTTTAACTATTTGTTTACAAATTCAACTATTTTGTTCACAATTTAATTATTTTGTTGAAAATTCGTCTGAAGTAAATTTCGTATTAAAAAAAAGTATTGAGTTGTCATTGAAGGATAACTATATTTATATTTTAAAATCCTTCCTACGCCTCTGTCTTTCTAAACCTTTGTGTTTACAATAATTAATGGCTTATATACAAACATTTTAGTGATTATCAGTTTTTAAAATTATAAATGCAATCCGTAACTTTTTACACATAATTACAATATACCTATGAATATAACAATTATGGGTCGTAGCCGACGTTGAAATTAATTTTTGCTTTCTTTTTCAAGCTCTTTGAATTTGTTTTCTAATCTCTTGGAATAATTGGCCAATTTGTAAGCCGCCTGTTCCAATTTGTTGACACTGTCATCAATTTGATTGATATTGTCCAAAACAGGCTGCAATTGTTTGTACTTATCATTAAGTGAATTGAGAGATTGAGAAACATTCGTAGCAACGGTTTTGAGTTCAGAATATTTGGAAATTGTTTCCTGATTGAGTCGCTCTAGCAATCGATAATCTGCATGACTCGCGGTCAATTCCTCTTGTAAATATTCACTCGTTTTTTGAAACATGTTGTTTGCAAGTCGACTCAGGTTCGGATCATGAGGATCCAGAGCTTCGAAACTGCTGGTGCTGGTTGAAAGTGTTGTGCCCCTTTTTGGCGAATCGCATTTTGAATTTCCCTCTTCTTGATTATCGGATTGATCGAGCTGCATTTCTTCTTTTGAATCATTCAGCACGGTCGCCATTTTTACAATAATTTATGATTTTATCTGAAAGAAAAATAGTATTTGGGATAATTTGTAAGCACGTCGTGAAGAGAATTTTGAGATCTCTGTCGGCTGATTGGGGAATGCAGAATTCACACTCTTTCCTCTATTCCCCTACTTAAAAAAAGAATTCCTCTTTTTCCCTGTTTTCAAGAAACTTTGCTTTTTTCTCGTTTTTTTCTTTTTAATGCGAACTTAATTAATAGAACCCACGAAGAAAATCGAACAATTTTTGGTAGAAAGTTCATGCTTTTTAATCAAAAAGTTTTCTCAACAAGCAACCTTTTTTGGTCGAAAATTCAACTACTTGGTTGAAAATTGATTCTTTTAACTGAAAATTTAACTATTCTAATTTTGGGTGAAACTTGATCGTTTTTCGTTGAAAATTCATGTATTTTGTTGAAAA
>CAKNYM010046500.1:94338-116906 GCA_932195095.1 Andricus curvator | reverse complement strand
AGTGTCCATGTGTTCACGTTGGAAAAATACGAAAAGAGGAATCTAGACTCCTTAAATTTCCTCGAATTTCCTTCAACCACTGTATTAATTTGAAAATTCGTTAAAATCATTTAAAATATCACTAAGAACTCGAAAATTCTCTCAAATTAGGAAAGATCTCAAATATACCTCAAAGTTTTTGAAATACCGTGAAATTTGCTCATAAAAGATGATAAAAAGTCGCGAAAATCTCATGGAATCCTATATTTCTTGAAATCTGAGATCCAAAACGTCCCAAAGTTCCCGGAAAATATTTTCAAATTCTCTCAGATCATTGGATTGAAAATGAAAAGTCGTTTATAATGTTTTAAAACAAAGAGAACTTTCATCCAAAATAAATGGATATTGTGTTTTAACGTAATTTAATTTATGACCTTAAAATTTTAGGAAATCTTTTGAAATGTATTGAAAACTTTTTCAATTTTCTCTTAAAATTTCTTTTCCAGAATTAAAATTAGTTAAAATTTTCCCAGGAATCTGAAACAGTTTTTTTTATCATCTTGAAATTTTTCCAAATTTTTCAAAATCCTCCAAAATCTACATTTCTTTCAACATTTCTTTGAATCTTTAAAATATTTAAATTATCTTTGAATCTTTTCAAAACTTCTAAATATTTTTTAAAATAATTCAGTTTTCCCAACAAAATTTTTTATTCTGCAAAATGAAAAAACTTGATACAAAATCTTCCCGATTCTTTTAAGACATATTTCAAAACCTTTCAAACTTATAATTAATCTTTTAAAATAAAACGTAAATCATCTTAAATTTTGGTACAAAATTTATCTATTTGGTTTAAAATTAAACTATTTTTTGTAAAATTTGACTATTCTATTGAAAATGTGTTTTTTTTTCTGTTAAAAATTAATTTTTATATCTGAAAATGTAGCTATTTTATTTTTGGCTCAAAATTCTTCCTTCATAGGTTGAAAATTATTTAATTTAACTTTTTTGATAAAAATTCGTCTTATTTTTGTGTCGAATTCAACTGGTTAGAAATTAGTTTTTTTTTTTTGTTGAAAATTAGTTTTTCCAAATGAAAATTTAACGATTCCATTTTTGGTTGAAAATATATTTGACTAAAAATTCGTCTTTTGGTAAAAAATTAATTTTCTTGGTTGAAAATTTATCTTTGTACGTTAAAAATTCAGCTATATGGTAAAACATTTAACCAGTTTGTTGAAAGTGTAATTATTTTTTTGAAGGTTCAACTATTTGGTAGAAAATTTATGTATTTTCAAAAAGTCCATCTATTTGGTTAGAAAATTAATCTTTTTTGTTGAAAAATCATTATTTCGGTTGAGAATTCAACTTTGATAATAAAAATTCGCCTTTTTTTTGTTGAATCTAACTGGTTCAAAATTATTTTGTTTTTTTGCAAATTAGTTTTTTCAAATCAAGAATTTAACGATACATTTATGGTTGAAAATTTATCATTTTTAATTGAAAATTTGTGTTTTGGTAGAAAATTGATCCTCTTGGTTAAGAAATAATCTTTTTAGATTTACAAATTCAGCTATTTGGTGAAAAATTCAACTAGTTTGTTAAAATTTTAATTATTTTGATGAAAATTAAAAATTGTTGAGGATTTACCTATTTGGTTGAGAAATTAATTTTTTCGTTGAAAAATCATTTTGGTTCAGAATTCAACTTTGTTGATGAAAATTCGTCTTTTTTTGTTGAACTCAACTGTTTACAAATGAGTTTTCTTTTGTTGAGAATTCGTCTCTGTAGGTTAAAAATTTAGCTACATGTTTGGTGAAAAATTCAACTAGTTTGTTGAAATTCTAATTATTTTGATGAAAATTTAACTATCTGGCTTACCTATTTGGTTAAGGAATTAACTTTTTTTCGACAAATCATTTTGGTTGAGAATTCACCTATTTTGTTGAAAAGTCGTCTTTTTTAGTTGAATTTAACTGGTTGAAAATTCGTTTTTTTTGTTGATTAAAATTAGTTGTTTTATTTTAATTCAACGATTCTATTTTTTTTATTCAAAATTTATCTTTTCTGGTAGAAAAGTCATCTTTCTATTTTGAAAATGTATCTATCTTGGTTAAAAAAGAACATTTTTGTCAAAACTTAAACTTTTCCGGTTGAAGATTCAACCATGTGTGAAAAACCTGATGAATTTGAAATTGCGTTAGGTTTGGACGTTTCCGAAAGTGAACCGTCTGACACTATTGATTGATCGAAAATTCGATAAGATTAGATTAAACGTTTCCTTAACGAATATATCAAAATGTAGAAATGTGGGAATGATTAATGCGTACGCTTGGGAAAGTGAAATGATTGAGAGAGGAATCGACATTCCTGGAGGTGGTATCATTAGCAATTCCATAGGATAGGATAGGAGAGGATAGGGGATCGATTGGAGAGGCTTTAATTTCTGACAGACATTAAAACAGACGGGTGAACGGGTCTCGACAGACGGAGTGGCTCCGCCGTCGAAGATGAGGATGAAAATCAGGATCAGGATCAGGATCAGGCCTCGGAAGGTCGGCACCCCCGTTGTGAGCCGGCCGGACTTCAAAGCACTCGGAGACTTCATCATCGATACAGCTGGTCTGATCACTGCCGACAGATTAGACGCCTCGCTTCTCTCTTCCTTTTATTTTTTTCCATCCTCTTTCATCTTCACTGAATTCACCTCCCCACCCACTTCAGAGCAATCCGTCGATCTCGCGTGCATGGAACCCCCTCGACGAAAGTCCTCAAGATCCGATGATGCCACGACCTTGTCTTATTTCAAAAATATATTTCCCTCATTCATCCTCTAATGCTGAACTGCTTCAATTAATCCTCCGTCACTCGATTAGATGCAGTGCTGATATGCTGATGAATGGTGGACAATGAATTTTTTTATGTAATGTTTTTGCTAAGTAGCCAGATAGCTGGTATCATCATTTGCACTTCTGGACAGTTCACAGAAAACAAAGTGTGAATTAAATTTTTATTTCAGGGTACGATGTACCTGCAGCGAAAATTACCTGTGGTAGTGTGAATGCTACACTTCAACAAGCAAATTTCTTCATCAACTCCATGTCTAAAGGTAATGATTGCCTCTGATGTAGGGTACGATGTGCCGACCGCTTTGGGTACGATGTACCGACCACTTTGGGTACGATGTACCGACCGCTTTGGGTACGATGTGCCGACAGCTGTGGGTACGATGTACCGACCACTTGAGGTACGATATGCAAAACAAAACGCACATAATAAGTCGGCATTTCGTACCACAAGTCCCAGAGATATTCGAATCACAACCAAAGTAAATACCGTTCTAATTCTACCCGCAACAAAATGAATTTAATTTATTTTTTAAATTTGACAAAATTTAACAAAATTTATAAATTTGGATACGCTTTTATTGAGTTTCGCCAGTAATATACAGGGGGTCATCCACAAATTACGTCAAACGATTTTGGGTGAGAGGGGGTGGTAAAATATAACTGTTTCTTATGGGGGGGGGGGGGGATTCGAAGATCTTATGCAAGAAAAATTTCAAGTAAAAAAAAATAAATCCGAGCTTATTACAACTTAGAGGAAAGTCTAGAAGAAATATGATCTGTTCCAATAATAAGGTGTAGCATTTTCAACAAAATAAATGAATTTTCAACCAAATAATTGACCTTTCAAGTTTCAACCAAAAAAAAATCAATTTTCCACCAAGAATAGTAATTTGTTACTATAAAAGGCGACTTTTCAAAAAAATACATCAATCTTCAATCAGATAGTTTAATTTTTACCCAAAAAAGATCAATTTTCAACAAAAAATGGAATACACAATTTTTCAGTTAAGAAAAATTATTTTGCAACCAAAAAAATATTAGTTCTTAAAAAAAATATGAATTATCTATCGAAAATATCTATAATTTCCTACAAAACAGATGATTTCTCTGAAAATACATAAATTTTCAATCAAATAGTTGAATTTTTATACAAAAAAGATCAATTTTGAACAAAAAATGGAATACTTAAATTTTCAGATGAAAAAAAAATTGTTTTTCTACCAAAAGAAATGAATTGTCGACAAACAAGATAAATTATCTGGGAAAAAAATAAATTTTCAACGACATAGTTGAATTTTTAAAAAGACACTTTTCAAACAAACATGGAATGGTTAAATTTTTTAGTTAAAAAAGATTTTTTTTCTCTCAACAACAACCAATTTCCACAAAATGGTACATCTCTCATAAAAAAATTAATTTTTCAACAAAAAGATTACTTTCTTACCAAAAAGACGACTTTTCAACAAAATAGTTAAATTTTCAACCAAAGAAATGAATTGTCATCTAAAATGATGAATATACAACCAAACAAATATTTTGTTCACAAAATAGTTAAATTTTTAACAAAAAGATGAATTGCAACCTAGAATATTAGTTTTCCATCAAAAGGATGCATTTTTAACAAAATGAAAAAATTTCAATCAAATAGTTAAAATTTCAACCAAAAATGATCAATTTTAACCGAAAATAATCAATTTTGTACCAAAAATAAAATCTTTAAATTTTCAGTTATATCAATTAGTTTTTTAAAGAAAAAATATATATATTTTCTAAAAAATATTGCAACTTTCAAGCAAAAATATGACTTTTCAAACAAGAAGATTAATTTTCAACCAAAATGAGGAATTTAAAAAAAAATCATTCATTTTCAACAAAATAATTGAATTATCCACTAAAAAGACACATTTTTACCTAATAAATTTTCAGTAAAATAAATTAATTAAAAAAAAGCAAACTAATTTTCAACCAAAAAAATGAATTTTCATGTAAAATTATGAACCTTCAACCAAAAAATTAATTTATTCAACCAAAAAGATGCATTTTTAACTGAGAATAAAATTCAGTGAAAAAAATGAATTTTCTACAAAAAAAAAATAAATTTTTAACTAAACAGATGAATTTTCGATCAAGAGGATTAAATTTTTTCGCGAAAAATCAAATTTTCAACAAAATATATAACTTTTCAAATAGAAATAATTAATTTTAAATAGAAAATGGAATAATTTTTTAATAATAATAATAATAATAATAATTTTTTTTTCATTTTCAGTTAAAAATTAATCTTCAACCAAAGAAAAAACGGATTTTTAACGAAATAGTTACATTTTGAACCGAAGAAAAGAACTGACAACTAAAAATAGAGTAGTTAAATTTTCAGTTGAAAAAAAATTAATTTTTAACAAAAAAAAAAATTAATTTTCAACCAAAGAATAGTATTTTTAACCAAAACATGCATTTTCAATCAAGATGATTAATTTTCTACCAAAATAGCCGAATTTTCAAAAAAATACGTGAATTTTGGAATAAAAGAGATTAATTTTTAACAAAAAATTGGAATTTTTACATTTTCAGTTTAAAAAATTAATTGTTAACAAAAAAAAAAAAATTTTTAACAAAATAGTTAAATTTTCAACCGAAGATAGGAGTTTTCAACTAAAGTGATCAATCTTCAAACAGAAAAATAAATTTGTATCCAAAAAGTTAAATGTTTAACCAAAAAGATGAATTTCTAAACAAATAATAAATTTTTTACCAAAACAGATGAAATCTCAACCAAAAATATAATAGTAGTTGACGAAAAAAATTAATTTTCAACCCAGAAAGACGAATAGTCAACCAAATAGTTTAATTTTTAATTAAAAACGCTAAATTTTGCACAAAAAATGAAATAGTTAAATTTTGAGTTGAAAGAATTGACCTTCAACTGGAGCAAAACAAATTTTCAAGAAAATAGTTGAATTATCACCCAAAGAAATAAATTTTAAACTAAAATGATGAATCTTCAACCAAAAAAGGAAATTTTAAGAAAGTTCTTTCAACTTTTAGCAAAGTAGTTGAATTTTAAACAAACCAAAAAAATGAATTCTTCAAAAAAAATGTAATGGTTGATATTTGTACCAAAAAAGATTCTAATTGTAAATGAGAAACATATGATTATGAATTGACAAAAAAAAAAAAGAAAAAATAACAAAAAGATTAACGTTTCACAAAATAAATAAATTATCAACTGATTACTTGAATTTTCAACGAAAAAAGATTAATTTTTAATTGAAAGTATAAATTTCAACTATGAAAAGAATAGTTGAATTGTTTATTGAAAAAATTATTTTTCAGCCAAAAAAGACAAATGTTCAACAAAAGACTTGAATTTTCAAACAAGAAAGAATTTTCTGTCAATGAAGAAAAAAATTTTTTAACCAAATAGTTGAATTTTCGACCAAAAAGAATGAATTTTCAACAAGATTGTTCATTTTTAAACAAAATAATTACATTTTCAAACCAATAATAAAATTTTTGACAAAAAATATTATTTCAAATAAAGATTCAAGTTTCTTAAGTTTATAAAATCTTAATAAGATTGTGGGGGAAGGGGGGAGGGGTCTGAAAAATGTTACGGTATCTTACATGGGATGGAGGGGGGGGGGGGAGGTGAAAATTACAGAAAATCACCTTCCCTAATTTGTGGATGATCCCCAAGTATTTAAAAAAAAATTCTCTATCAGTGATTGCTTGTCTGATGCTTGTTTGTTTCCAGTTAATACTTGATTGCTATAAATTCCTTTTTTAATTTTTAACTTCTCAATTGATGATTGTTGACTATTCTACGTATGGTTGAACCTGGAGATGTTTGATGAAAAACTCGAGGAAAAACTGTAGTATGCAATTTTCCCTGTCGACTTTCTTTAGAAAAAACCTCGTCCAAAAAGTCCCCTCTTTTTTCCAAATCTTCAAAATTATCAGATTTTTAAATTATCTTGATATATTTTTGGACTGAGCTCAAGCATGATATAATCTTGAAGAAAATCGCGTTCTTGTCTTTACTTTTGGGGTTTAGAGTTTAGAGTTCAGAACCTTAGTTTAGATAGACTTTACAGTTTAGTTCTGGCGATTTTAGAAGGATTTGAGGACTTTAGAATTTTAGATGAACGCGGGTTTGGAAGATAAATTTAGGAGAGCTGCGAAGTGAAACATTGTTTCCTTGAGAGTAGGTGTACCTGTACCTGTCGCAGGTGTCGAGAAGTGGTCACGCTTTTCCTTAAACTTAAGGTTGTACCCTCTTCAAGGACACCTCGGGAAGGTAAGCCTGAGGCTACAGGTGTCTGTTAAGCCGATTAGCTACAGCCCCGACAATTTGTTGGCGAAACTAACCCTTGCTTCTGGAATGAGCCCTAAGGGCTATATAAGAGCCTCAGGTCTACAACTCAATACTAATTCCAATGCTAATACAAACTCAAGATAAATCCAATTTCCCTCCACTGTTACTACTATTGCCTCCAATAATGCCTACATCAATAGATCACTGCCTACATGAATGCGAAAAGAAGACTGGGAACAATGATGCTACAGGTGACACATTGTTGAGATGAATTCTACTATTATTCTCGCATTAGGATCAGAAAATTGGATTATATTCAGATCTAAAAGCTTTTCATCTATTGATTGAAGTCAACAGCGATGAAGAATTGAAGGGATTGGGATTTACTTCTTCCAAATTATATGCTAACAGTTGACAGATTTGTTGTGATTGAATCCAATTGTAAGAAAGAAATATTCTTTATGAAACTGTCTACCTTAATTATATAATCAAGTTTCATTTGTTTAGGATGAAACTTCTTAGGTGAATGCTAAAAGAAAACTAAGAAGTAAGAACAATGATGCAACAGGTGACATATTGTCGAGATGAGATCTACTATTATTGTCGCATTAGGACTAGAAAATTAGATTATGTTCAGATCTAAAGGCTTCTTATCTATTGAATGAAGTCAATACCAATGAAGAATTGATGAAATCAAGAAGGAATTAATTTTACTTCTTCAAAATATATGCTAACTCATAGATTGATGTCTTTGTTGGCTCTCCTTTTTTTGGATTCTTCTATCAAAATTATTGTTGCTGAATTAAATCATCAAGTTTAATTTGTTTGCCGCTTCTGACTAAGACTTAAGAATGAAACTTTCTACATGAATCGTCCTACATAAATCTGAAAAGAAGACTGGGAGCAATGATGCTACAAGTGACATATTTTGAATTAAAATCTACTATTATTGTCACATTAGGATCAGAAAATTAGATTATATTCTGACCTAAAGGCTTCTTATCTATTGATTGAAGTCAACAGCGGTGAAGAATTGAAGGGATTGAGATTTACTTCTTCCAAATTATATGCTAATAGTTGACAGATTTGTTATGATTAGATTCACTTGTAAGAAAGAAATATTTTTTATGAAACTATCTACCTTAATTATATGATCAAGTTTCATTTGTTTAGGATGAAACTTCTTAGGTGAATGCTAAAAGAAGACTAAGAATAATGATGCAACAGGTGACATATTGTTGAGATGAAATCTACTATTATTGTCGCATTAGGATTAGAAAATTAGATTATATTCAGATCTAAAGGCTCCTCTTCTATTGAATGAAGTCAATACCAATGAAGAATTGATGAAATCATGAGGGAAACTTCTTCAAAATATATGCTAACTCATAGCTTCATGTTTTTGTTGGCTCTCCTTTGTTTGGATTCTTCTATCAAAAGTATTGTTGCTTAATTATATCATCAAGTTTAATTTCCTACATGAATCTTCCTTCATAAATCTGAAAAGAAGACTGGGAGCAATGATGCTACAAGTGACATATTTTTGAATTAAAATCTGCTATTATTGTCGCATTGTGATCAGAAAATTAGATTATATTCAGATCTAAAGGCTTCTCATTTATTGAATGAAGTGAATACCAATGAAGAATTGATGAAATCAAAAAGGGATTAATTTTACTTCTTCAAAATATATGCTAACTCATAGCTTTATGTCTCTGTTGGCTCTTCTTTGTTTGGATTCTTCTATCAAAATTATTGTTGCTGAATTAAATCATCAAGTTTAATTTGTTTGCCGCTTCTGACTAAGACTTAAGAATGAAACTTTCTACATGAATCGTCCTACATAAATCTGAAAAGAAGACTGGGAGCAATGATGCTACAAGTGACATATTTTGAATTAAAATCTACTATTATTGTCACATTAGGATCAGAAAATTAGATTATATTCTGACCTAAAGGCTTCTTATCTATTGATTGAAGTCAACAGCGGTGAAGAATTGAAGGGATTGAGATTTACTTCTTCCAAATTATATGCTAATAGTTGACAGATTTGTTATGATTAGATTCACTTGTAAGAAAGAAATATTTTTTATGAAACTATCTACCTTAATTATATGATCAAGTTTCATTTGTTTAGGATGAAACTTCTTAGGTGAATGCTAAAAGAAGACTAAGAATAATGATGCAACAGGTGACATATTGTTGAGATGAAATCTACTATTATTGTCGCATTAGGATTAGAAAATTAGATTATATTCAGATCTAAAGGCTCCTCTTCTATTGAATGAAGTCAATACCAATGAAGAATTGATGAAATCATGAGGGAAACTTCTTCAAAATATATGCTAACTCATAGCTTCATGTTTTTGTTGGCTCTCCTTTGTTTGGATTCTTCTATCAAAAGTATTGTTGCTTAATTATATCATCAAGTTTAATTTCCTACATGAATCTTCCTTCATAAATCTGAAAAGAAGACTGGGAGCAATGATGCTACAAGTGACATATTTTTGAATTAAAATCTGCTATTATTGTCGCATTGTGATCAGAAAATTAGATTATATTCAGATCTAAAGGCTTCTCATTTATTGAATGAAGTGAATACCAATGAAGAATTGATGAAATCAAAAAGGGATTAATTTTACTTCTTCAAAATATATGCTAACTCATAGCTTTATGTCTCTGTTGGCTCTTCTTTGTTTGGATTCTTCTATCAAAATTATTGTTGCTGAATTAAATCATCAAGTTTAATTTGTTTGCCGCTTCTGACTAAGACTTAAGAATGAAACTTTGTACATGAATCGTCCTACATAAATCTGAAAAGAAGACTGGGATCAATGATGCTACAAGTGACATATTGTTGAATTAAAATCTACTATTATTGTCGCATTAGGATCAGCAAATCAATACCGATGAAGAATTGATGAAATCTGAAAAAATTTTACTTCTTCAAAATATATGCTAAGTGTTGCTAAATTTGTTATAATTAAGTCACAGTATAAATCCAGGGATATCCAAACGTTGCATATCATTCTGATTATCAACGTCAAATCAAAATGATCCACTTTTGCGGAAATTAATTTCTACACAACTTCATTCATATTAAATTCATATTCAACTGGAAATTTCTATATTTTTTATTGATAGTCTCGGGTTAGTCATGACCAAAATAATAATGAATTTCAGGGTGGGAGAAAAATTCAAATCTTTCCATATAATTTACTTAGATTCACCTTGTACCAACTTCCACTTCTGAAAGATTTACAACTTCCTAAGACCAACCAAAACAAATTAATAACTAATCAAGCAGTTGTATTTTGAACAAACAAAAATAAAATTTCTACTGAATAAGATGAATTTTCAAACCCAAAAGAGAATTTGTCATAAAAAAAGTCAAATTTTCAACCAAAAATCGAATTTTCTTCAAAAGAGTTGAATTGTCTACCCAGAAACATGAATTATCAACAAAAAATTTCAATTTTCAAACAAAAAGAATGACTGTCTAACAACATTGTTGAATTTTCAAACAAGTAATAAAATTTTCACCAAAAATTTAATAGTAGGCTTTTCAACCAAAAATAATTAACTTCCTACCAAAAAAAAAAAGATGAATTTTCTACTAAAAAGATTAATCTTCAACTGGAATAGTTACATTTTCGGCTTGAAAATTTTATTACAACCCAAAAAACGAACATTCAACAGAATAGTTAAATTTTTAACAAAAGTGATAAATTTTCAACTAAAATGATGAATCTTCAACCGAACAGATGTATTTTTAACAAAAGAGTTTCAACCAAGTAGTTGAATTTTCAACCGAAAAAATGAACTTTAAACCAGAAAAATTAACTTTCTACAAAAAAAGATAAATTTTCAGCTGAAAAAATGAATTTCTGATAAAAAAAACAAATTTGTAACCAAATATTGAATTTTTCAACCAAAGAAATGAATTTTCACATAAAATGATGCATCTTCAACCAAAAAAATTAATTTTCAACGAAAGAGTTCAACTTTCAATCATGTAGTTTAATTTTCATCCGAAAATAAGAATTTTCGACCGAGAAGATTAATTTTGTACTAAATAGACGAATTTTTAACAAAATACATTAAATTTTTACCAAAAAATTAAATTTTTTAAAGGAGTTCAACTTTCAACTAAGCAGTTGAATTTTCAACTAAAAAAAAATTTCCAAGAAAAGAAAAACGTATTTTTAACAAAATAGTTCAATTTTTAACCAAAGTAGTTTCAATGAAGTAGTTGAATTTTGAAGCAAAAAATATAAATTTTCAACCAAAAATGTAGTTGTATTAGTTTTAATTTCCACCAAAAACATTTTAATTTTAAATAAAAAAAATTTTAATGTAACCAAAAGAGACGATTTTTAATCAAAGTAATTCAATTTTCAACAAAAACATAATTATTTTCAACTTTTCAACCAAAGAGTTTGCATTTTGAAGAAAAAAGATGAAATACCTACCAAAAGAGACGAATTTTCAAACAAAAAATACGAGTTTGAAACCAAAAAAAGATTCTTCAATCATGATTAAAAAAACGTTAACCAAATTTTTAAATTTCCAAAGCAAAAAGACGAATTTTTTACAAAACAGTTGAATTTTCAACATAAAAATTTTTTTTTCAATTAAATAGTTAAATTGTTAACTAAAAAATTATCTTTCAATCAAGAAGATCATCTTTCAACGAGGAAGATTAATTTTCTAATATGAAAGACACATTTTTAACAAAATACAATCATTTTAAATTAATAGATCAATTTTCAACCAAAAAAGATAAATTTTCAACAAAAAATCCAACAGGTCAATTTTCAGTTCAAAATTGAATTTTTAACAACAAAAAAAACGAATTTTAACAAAAAAGTTAAATTTTCAAGCAAAAAAATTAATTTTTAACAATGCAGTTCAACTTTCAATCAAATAGTTAAATTTTCAACGAAAGAGTGAAGTTTTCAACTGATAAAAATAAAAATTCAACTCAATATTCGAATTTTCAACCAGAGAAAAAAAATTAATTTGCAATACAAATAAGATTATTTTCAACAAAATCGTTAAATGCATCTTCAACAAAAAAATGAATTTTCAACAAAGGAGTTCAACATTTCAACAAGTAGTTAAAGTTTCAAAACAAAAAAAATGAATTTTCAACTAAAAATGTAATAGTTATTATTAAAAAAAAAAATTAATTTCAAATCGAGAAGATTTGAATTTATTAAAAAAATACGAATTTTTAACAAAATATTTGAATTTTCAACCCGTAAATATGAATTTTCGACCAATAAGTTAATATTCAACCAAATGGTTGAATTTTCAAGTCATAAAGACAAATTTTCAGCAACACAGTTGAATTTTTAACCAAAAGGAATGACTTTGTGAAAAAATTTTTGAATTTCTAACAAAATCATTAAATTTTAAACAAATAATAAAATTTGTAACCAGAAAGATAAATTCACATCCGAAATAAAAACATTCTAATTGGCTAAAAATTCATCTTTTTGGGTTCAAAATTTAACTATTTTGGTTGAAAATGGAATATGGTGGAGAATTAATTTTGTTGTCGGAAATTTGAATCTTTTGTTGGAAATTTAGATTTTTCGTTGAATTCAACTGCTTTTGGTTTAAAATTAAAACATTTTTTCTTGAAATATTAACTATTATAGTTTTCTTTGAGAATTTCTATTTCTCGTTGAAAATTAATTTTTTCATTTAACAATTTGACTACTTGTTTGTAATTTGAACTCCTTTACTAAAAAGTAATTTTCTCAAATCAAAATTCAACTACTTTGTTAAAAATTATTTTTTTCTTGTTGACAATCAATTTTATCAACATAAAATTTAACTATATCATTTTTGGGTTAAAATATATATTTTTCACTTGAAGATTCAACTATTCCTATTGGGTTAAAAATTTGTTTTTAGTTTAAAATTCATGTATTTTGTTGAAGATTTGTCTTCTTCGTAGAAACCGAATCTTCATGACCCTTTTTGTTTGGCATTTCTCACTAAGACTAAAGGATTAAACTTCTAATCCTCAATTTAAATTTAACCTTGAGATTTAAAGTTTGAAGAGAAAATCTCGACACTTTGAAGAGAAGTTTTCCACTCACTCAATGCTAAGAATGCAGGAGTAAATCATTTTCCTGAAGTGAAATTAAATGTAAACAAAGACCAAATAAAAAAAATGGTACATCATAAACTATCTGCAGTTTTTGCGACGTTGAAGTTGTACTTCGGTGATAGTAGAAAAAGTGTGAAGATTTTGACCTCGGAGCTTGGGACTTATCTTAAATGCCACCTTGCGGGCCTTCTAGCTCTAATAGACAAAGCCACCATAAAAGTTTCCGGAGAGAAGGTTATTTTATGGTCTTGACCATTACCCCCCTGGGTTCAGGATCTAGATTCTCAAACCCAGGGATCTAGCTAGGAGCTAGGTCAGCTAGGCTAGAACCAAAACCGAAAATACGCCGTTCAGGTATCGTGCAACTGCAGATGCTCACCTTACTTTTCTTGGCAGTTTGGTCAGCAAAGTGTTGGTTAAGTTGAGTAGTAACGATTGATGCTGACACGCCTACCAACCTCCTAGCTTGACTAATTGGCGTTAATCCTCAATTCTCTAAAAGTCTAATGCCTGGGATACTCTATAGTCTATCCTTCCGACATATCTTTTCAATCCATGAAAAGATGCTTACTAATTTAAAGAACCACATTTTCCATCATAAAAATTTATCCCTTACGGTGGAATCCAATAGCCTTAAATGACTTTGGTTTTATACAAATCCTTGATCTCAACAAAATTTTCTTCTCATATACATCATTACAAAATTGTGGACTAATCCTTTTTAATCTCTAGTTGGCTTGCATGATTGAAAAGGTTTGAATTGTGATATGGTCAAGTATCCAGAAAATAATGTTTCAACTTTCTCGAAATCTTTAAAGTCCAAAGGAATCACTCTCAACAGGTGTGCTTCCTCAATCAGGTGGGCAAAAATGGATTAGAATCGAGATGATTCTTCCGCAGAGAAAATAAATCTTATTGAATTCATTATCCTGATGTTTTATAATCCTCATTGTTTTTGCTAAGAGACATACAAATTTATCCCGAATGGTTCCATTTTAATCCTATAGCCTTAAATGACTTTGATTTCATACAAATCCTTGACTTCAACAAAATTGTCTTCTCTTAAACATGGCTACAGAATTATGGACTGATCCTTTTTAATCTCTATACTCTAGTTGGTTTATATAATTGAAAAGGTTTAAAATGTGATATGGTCAAGTATCTGGAAAAAACGAGGGAAAAAAGGATTCCAACTTTCTCGAAATCTTTCAAATCCAGAGGAAGCACTCTAACAGGTGTGCTTCCTCAATCAGCTGGGCAAAAATGGATTAAAATCGAGATGATTCTTCCGCCGAGAAAATAAATCATAATGAATTCATTATCCTGATGTTTTATTATCCTCATTTTTCTTCCTGAGAGACATACTTTATTCCTTATGGTTTAATCCAATAGCCTCAAATGACTTTGTTTTTATACAAATCCTTGATCTCAACAACATTTTCTTTTCTTAAACATGATTACAAAATTGTGGACTAATCATTTTTAATCTCAAGTTGGTTGTATAATTGAAAAGGTTTGAATTGTGATATGGTCAAGTATCTGGAAAAACGGTCCCAACTTTCTCGAAATCTGTAAAATCCAGAGGAAGCACTCTAACAGGTGTCCTTCCTCAATCAGCTGGGCAAAAATTGATTAAAATCGAGATGAATCTTCCGCCGAGAAAATAATTCTTATTGAATTCATTATCCTGATGTTTTATAATCGCCATTGTTCTTCCTAAGAGACATACAAATTTATTCCTTATGATTCAATCCGATAGCCTCAAATGACTTTGGTTTTATACAAATCCTTGATCTTAACAAAATTTTGTTTTCTTAAACATGATTACAAAATTGTGGACCAATCATTTTTAATCTCTAGTTGGTTGTATAATTGAAAAGGTTTGAATTGTGATATGGTCAAGTATCTGGAAAAAAGGGTTCCAGCTTTCCCGAAATCTTTAAAATCCAGAGAAAGCACTCTAACAGGTGTGCTTCCTCAATCAGGTAGGCAACCATGGCTCAAAATCCTGATGATTCTTCAGCTAAAAAAAAATCTTGTTACATTCATTCTCCTGATAATTTAGACTCCTCATTGTTCGTCCTAAGAGACATACAAAATCCGTTATGGTTTAATCCAATAGCCTCAAATGACTTTGGTTTTATACAAATCCTTAATCTCAACAAAATTTTCTTTTCTTAAACATGATTACAAAATTGTGGACTAATCCTTTTTAATTTCTAGTTGGCCTCTATGATTGAAAAGGTTTGAATTGTAATATGATCAAGTATCCAGCAAAAAAATAATGTTTAAACTTTCCCGAAATCTTCAAAGTCCAGATGAATCTCTCTAACAGGTGTGCTTCCTCAATCAGCTGGGCAAGCATGGGACAAAATCCAGATTATTCTTCAGTTGGAAAAAAATCTTGTTGAAATTATTATCCTGGTAATTGAGACTCCTCTTTATGCTTCCTAAGAGACATACAAAATCCCTTATGATTATATCCAATAGCCTAAAATGACTTTGGTTTTATACAAATCCTTGATCTAAAAAACAATCTTTCCTCTTATTCATGAATACTAAATTAGTTATAAATCCTTTCTAATCTCAAGTTAGTTTGTATATTTCAATATTCTTGAATCGTAAAATGGTCAAGTGTCCAGGAAATAGTGTTCCAACTTCCTTGAAATCTTTAAAGTCCAGAGGAATCTCTCTTAACAGGTGTGCTTCCTCAATCAGGTGGGCAACCATGGGTCAAAATCCTGATGATTTTCAGCTGAGAAAATAAATGGTGTTGAATTCATTATCCAGGTAATTTAGAACCCTCTTTGTTCTTCCTACGTGACTGGACTACTGGAGGTCTCGAGGCAACCCAAAAGGGCGTGGTGAACAAAGTAGCTACAAACCCGAAAATCTGAGCTTAAAACAATAGTGAAGACTCAGTCACTCAGAGGCGACATGTTTTGAGTAGAGTGGTGAAAACAGTCCCATAAACTACGGGGTTTCTCATCTCAATTTCGATTGTCTCGAAATGACCAACACCTGGAAGTCTGGCACTGTAAGCATTCAAAAGCGAAATCCTTCAAATCTATAGGGTCGATCTTCGAAATTAATCTTTCGACTACACACCTTTCTGAAGTTTCATGCACAACACACTGGATCTAATTGACCCTATTTAAAAGGAATGGTATCCTAAAACTATGAAACTGATTTTAGCAAAAACAATTTGTGGGATCAGTGGAACACACTTGAAACTTTGCTAAATATGTAGGGAAATAATATTTTTACATTTTTAATTTCCGCTAGATGGCGCCATGAGCTTCATAATAAGCCATGCTTCAAAGTGAAGAAGATTTAACAATAGTCCTGGGTCATTTTGACCTAGGTTTTAGTGGAATGATCAAGGAAAATGAAAAACCTCCTTCTTTCTGATATGGTTTGTGAATGCCTCCGAAGTATATTAAGTCTAAAATAAAAAAATTTTGTGTGGGCCTTTTTTTGAAAAAGCTTAATTTTTAATTTTTTGAGCCCGGAACATTTTCAAATGCTGAATGTAATGTAGGAATTGAGTTTATTGGAAATTTCTACATTTTACATCATTGAACGCTAAAAGTTTAATCTTGAACCAAAGAATCTGAGGTTTCAACAAAAAAGTCCATTTTTAACCAAAAATGAAATAGTTTAATTTGTATTTCAAAAAATTGATTTTTAACAAACAAAAAACGAATTTTCAAGAAAATACTTAAATTCTCAACCAAAGAGATGGATTGTTAAAAAAATCAATTTGTAATAAAGTAGTATAAATTTCAACCAAGTAGTTGAATTTTCCACGAAGAAGATTATTTTTGCCAAAAGAGACAAATTTACAAGAAAATATATCAATTGTCTATTAAATAGTTGAATTTTAAAAACAACAAAAAATTGAATAGTTTAATTTTCAGTCGGAAACAAAAATTAAATTTCGAATAACAAAACGACGAATTTTCAGTTAAAATGATGAATTTTGAACCAATGAAATAAATATTGAACAAAGTAGTTCAACTTTCGACCAAGAAGTTGGATTTTTCGTGAAAAATTCATCAGTTAAATTTCCACTGAAAATGATCAATTTTTAGCAACGAATGGATTAATTTTCTAACCATGAGGCTGAATTTTTAACACAATACATGAATTTTCTGCCAAATACTTGAATTTTTATCTTTAAACGATACATTTTTAACCAAAAATCAAAATTTTAAATTTTCTGATACAAAAATTGATTTTGAAACTAAACAAAAAAATTTAACAAATTAGTTCAACTTTTAAACAATTAGTTGGATTATCGAACAAAAAAATGAATTTTTAATTGAATAGTAGAATTTTCAACCAAAAGGTGATTTTTCCACCAAGAAGATGAATTTTTTACCAAAAAGACGAATTTTCAACAAAACACATAAATTTTCAATAAAATTGTTGAATTTTGAAGTCAAAAAGATTAATTATCTTCAAAATAGTTGAAGTTTCAACCCAAAAATATGATTTTCAAATAAAAAATTAAATTTTTTATTAAATAGTTTAATTTTTAACCAAATAGTTGAATTTTCCACCAAAAAGATGAATATTCCACCAAGAAGATTGATGTTCTACTAAAAAATACGAACTTTTTTCACAAAATCCATCAAATTTCAATAAAATTGTGGAAGTTTAAAACAAAAAGATAAACATTAGCTTAAAAACAGATGAATTTTCAATCCGAAAATATGATTTTTAATCAAAACATTAAATTGTCTATCAAATAGTTTACTTTTTAACTTGATACTTTAATTTTAACCAAAAAGATGATTTTTCCATTAAGAAAAATTAATTTTCTACCAAAAAAGAAAATCTTTTAACAAAATAAATCAATTTCCAATAAATTTGTTGAATTTTGAAGCCAAAAAGATTAATTATCTTCAAAAGAGTTGAATTTTCAAACCAAAAATATGATTTTCAAACAAACAATTTAATCGTGTATCAAATAGTTTAATTTTAATAAAATAGTTGAATTTTTCAACCAAAAATATGAGTATTCAACAAAAAAGTTAATTTCCCAACAAAAGAAATAACTTTTTAACTAAAATAATAAATGTTCAACAAAAAATGCATGTTTGAAAAAAAGTTTAATTTTAAACAAAATAGTTCAGTTTTCCACCAAAAAGATTAATTTTCCATTAAGAAGATTAATGTTCTACTAAAAAAGACGAATTTTTTTACAAACTACAATAAATTCCAATAAAATTGTGGAAGTTTAGCGCCAAGAAGATAAATTATCTTCAAAACAGAAGAAATTTCCATCCGAAAATAAGATATTTAAACCAAAAATTTAATTGTCTATCAAATAGTTAAATTTTTAACCAAAAATATAAATATTCAACTAAAAAGCTAACTTTTCAACAAAAAGAGAAATTTTTAACTAAAATAATAAATCGTCTACCAAAAATTGCATTTTTGAAAAATTAGTTTAATTTTAAAACAAATAGTTCATATTCCAAACAAAAAAGACAAACAAACAAAAAGATGAATTTTCCACCAAAAAGCTTAATGTTCTACCAAAAAAGACGATTTTCTTACAAAATCAAATGGTTGAAGTTTGAAGCCAAAAAGACGAATTATCTTAAAAACAGTAGAATTTTCAACCCAAAAAGATGACTGTTGAACAAAAAATTCAATTGTCTATCAAATAGTTTACGTTTCAACCGACTAGTAAAATTTTTAACCAAAAATATGAATTTTCAACAGAATAGTTAATTTTTGAACAGAAGAGATAAATTTTTAACTAAAATAATAAATTTTGAACCAACAAACAAAAATATGAATTTTTCACCAAGAAGAATAATTTTATACCAAAAAAGAAGATTTAATTACAAAACACATCAACTGAGCATCTAATTGCAAGAGCCCCCATTTTTAAGATATCTCAGAAACGGATAATTTAAATTTATTTCCAGATAATCATTCCTCATGAAAAAGGAAACAAAACGACTTGTAGTTTATGTCAAAAAAATGAATATATCCTAAATTACAATGCATTGAAAATTGAAATAAATTTGAAATTTGAATATTAATTTCTGCAAATTTTGACGGAGGCTTCTAAGCGTATTTCAGAAAGAAAAAAAAATTTAGGTATGATGGTTTATTTAACAGTACCGTTAAATGGGGAAACTTCGAACTTGGGACATTCCTAAATTGTTAATAGTTTAAATAACTTAAGGTGTTCGGTTTTAACCAGAATCTTGAACCAGTTAAGGCTTGAACAGATTCCAGATTCTTGAAACATTTTTGAGTAATTCATTCTATCAATTTAGGTTTAGGGAATTCGGGGGTCTCCGAATTTACCCCACATGTCCAAAGTTGCCCCGTTTGATAGTACTTATTTAGAGTATCAGGTTTTGCTTTCTCTTTAGGGAGAAGTTATAATTCTTATTTAATCCTAATGATCAAGGCCTCATTCTATTCTTTGAAGGATTCTCTACATTCTACAATATTGTATTTGGATGGTGTTTATTAAAATTGAAACCATTATTGTTTATAACAATGATAACTGTATGATTTCTCAGTTATTTTTCAAATAAAACCCACCCAAATAGAATTGTAAAGAATCCTTCAAGGAATAAAATAAGGCCTTGATCATTAGGATTAAATCAAAATTGTAACTTTTCCCTAAACAGAGAGCAAAAACTATGAAACTCTAAATAACTTCCGTTAAATGAGCAATTATTCAATTATTTTTTTCTAAGGTACCGTATAACGGGGTAATTTCGGACATTCCTAAATTTACATTTTGAATTACTTATAAGATGGTTTCAATCAGAATCTGGAATCAGTTTATGCCTTAACTGGTTCTATAGGTTTTGGTTAACTATCAATTTAGAAACATCCGAATTTACCCCTAATGTCCGACATTACCCTGCTTGACGGTACCCTAAAATCCCCCGTAAAGATTTGCAGAAATTAATAATAGATCCATTCTTGTCGATTTTATAAATCATTTTAAAGATTGGCGATTTTCGAGATTGATTGTACGGAAGTGGTCTACATCCTTAACTTAATTCAATTGCTTACTCCTAATTCCTGAGTAATCATTAGAAAAGTAAATCACTGCAGATAAATCACTGGCTAGGAAGACAATTGAAATGATCAGCCTGAGAATTAATTATCTGAAGGGAAAATTAGGATTATACCGTGTCGACGACCCTAGGCCAGGGGTTGAGGAGCAACGACTTCCTTCCCGGTTGATTTAAGTTATACTAGTAACTGGCTCAAGTAACTCAATGAATTTTCCAGCTTTCAACCCTCGGAACGGTCATTTGGTGGGGTGTAACGTCTAATCACCGCTATCTTTTAGCCACACCCTCAACCCCAACCCTCGTGAGTTGTGCTCTCTTTCGGGACATATACTCTGGATTTCTGCAGGATTTTCTCGACTGTCTTACCGACCTAGGCTCTTCCTAATGTGACCCTGTCTCAGTATTTTAAGGGAAGTCGAAAGGCATTAACGTCAACGTAAACGTACGTCTGAACACTTCGCAGTCGCGTTACAGAATACAGAGGGTTCGTGCAGCACGCGAGCCTTATTCTTTTTCCCCCTTTTAATAGCACCCTGACTTGCCTTACTTGCCTATGTCTGTCCACGTATCCATCTTTTATTTCTAGCTTCTAACTGCCGCAGAAAATTAACCTACTTACGGCTCTTCACCCCTCAAATCACTTCGGACCAATTTGCGAATATTTAAATTATTAGCCTGGAAAGAATTTAAGTGGTGCGGGATTTTTTACTCGAGACACTCTTATGTTTTTTCTTCCCTTAGAACTTTTTTTCTTCAGTTTCCCCAAAATATCGAGTATTAGGCATTTAGGGCCGTCCAATAACTATGGTTGATAACAGAAGGAGGGGGGTCAGTGGAAGTAGCGTGACGAAATGATATTAGTTTGAAAATCACTTTCCTATTTCAGATTTCACACTCTTTACCCTATTTCCCTATTTTCCATTTTCCATTTTCCATTTTTTTTTTTTTTTTTGAAGAATTCGTCTTTTTCTCTCATGTTTTCAAGAACGGAGAGTCTCTTCTTCATAAGCTTGGCCAGTCCATGCCATTTTCCAACTCCTTAAATTTTTTGAGAGGACTAGACACACCCTTACAAGAAAATTGAAAAACTTTGTTTGAAATTCAATTATTTTGTTGTCAATGCAACTATTTTGTTAAAAAGTCTTCATAAGCTTAGCCAGTCCATCCCCTTTTCTAACTCCCCCAATTTTTTGAAACGACTAATCACTACTAGCCTTGCAAGAAAATTAAAAAATTTTGTTTGAAATTTAATTATTGTGTTGTTAATGCAACTAGTTTTTTGCAAAGTCATCTTTTTTGGTTAAAAAGTTAACTACTTGGTTGAACTACATTGTTAAAAAAGCATTTTTAAAAAAGAAATTTTCTCTTTTGGTTGAAAATCTAGTTTCTTCATCTTTAGAAAATTAATATTCTTGGTGAAAAAATGAACTTTTGTATGAAATTCATAAACAAGTAAAAATGTGATTGATCGTCTCATGTTTTAGAACTGCATATTATATTCAGAAACAAACGACAATTTGATTGACCATCTTATGTCTTAGAACTAAAATTAATTCAGAAACAAATGACAATGTGATTGATCGTCTAATCTAATGTTTCAGAACTGTATGAAAGTCAGAAACAAATGAAAATGTAAGTTATCCTCTTATGACTTAGAACTGTATGAAATTTATAAACAAGTAAGAATGTAATCTTATGTTTTAGAACTGCACGGAATTCAGAAACATATGACAATGTGAGTCATCGTCTTATAATTAAGAACTGTACACAATTCACAAACAAGTAACAAATGTGATTAATTGGCTCATGATTTAGAACTGCATGAAATTCAGAAACAAATGGCAATGTGATTGATCGCCTTATGTTTCAGAATTGTATGAAATTCATAAACATGTAACCATGTGATTTATTATCTTTTGTTAAGGAACAGCATGATATTCAAAAGCAAATGACAATGTGAGTGATAGTCTTATGTTTTAGAACTGCATGCAATTCATAAACAACTAATAATGTGATTGATCATCTAATGTTTTCGAACTGCATTAAATTCAGAAACAAACGACAATGTCATTGATCGTCTAATCTAATGTTTTAGAACTGTATGAAAGTCAAAAACAAATGGCAATGTAAGTTATCCTCTTATGATTTAGAACTGTATGAAATTTATAAACAAGTAAGAATGTAATCGATCATCTTATGTTTTGGAACTGCATGAAATTCAGAAACATAATTATGAC
>CAKNYM010046500.1:80913-93265 GCA_932195095.1 Andricus curvator | reverse complement strand
ATGTTTCACAACTATAGGAAATTCAGAAACGAATGAAATCTGAGTGAGCGTCTTACGTTTTAGAACTGCATGAAATTCATAAAAAAGTATGTTTTAGAACTGCATTCAATTCAGAAACAAACGACAATGTGATTGACCATCTTATGTTTTAGAACTGCATGAAATTCATAAAAAAATGGCAAAGTGAGTGATTGTCTTATGTTTTAGAACTGTATGAAATTCATAAAAGAGTAACAATGTAATTGATCGTCTTATTTTTCACAACTATATGAATTTCAGAACCAAATGACAATGTGATCGATCGCTTCATGTTTGAGAACTGTATAAAATTAATAAACAAGTAAAAGTGTGATTGATCATCTAATGTTTTTGAACTGCATTGAATTCAGAAACAAATGACAATGTGAATTATCGTCTTATGTTTTAGAACTATATGAATTTCAGCAACGAATTGAATGTGAGTGATCGTCTTATGTTTGAGAACTGCATGAATTTCAGAAACAAATAACAATGTGATTGATCGCCTTATATTTTAGAACTTTATGAAATTCATAAACAAGTAACAATGTGATTGATCGTCTTATGTTTCACAACTATAGGAAATTCAGAAACGAATGAAATCTGAGTGATCGTCTTACGTTTTAGAACTGCATGAAATTCATAAACAAGTGAAGATGTAATCGATCATCTCAAGTTTTAGAACTGCATGGAATTCAGCAACATATGACAATGTGAGTGATAGTATTATGATTAAGAACTGTTCGAAAATCATAAACAAGTATCAATGTGATCAATCGGCTTATGATTCAGAACTGCATGAAATTCAGAAACAAATGTCCAGGTGATTGATCGCCTTATGTTGCAGAACTGTATGAATTTCAGAAACAAATGACAATGTGATCGAATGCCTCATGTTTCAGAACTGTGTAGAATTAATTAACAAGTAACAGTGTGATTGATCGTATCATGTTTTAGAACTGCAGGAAATTCATAAACAACTAACAATCTCAGCAACGAATTAAATGTGAGTGATCGTCTTATGTTTTAGAACTGCATGAATTTCAGAAACAAATGACAACGTGATTGATCGCTTTATGTTTCAGAACTGTATGAAATTCATAAAAAAGTAACAATGTGAGTGATCGTCTCATGTTTTCAAACTGCATGCAATTCAGAAACAAGTGACAATGTGTAAGTGATAGTCTTATATGTTTAAGAACTGTATGAAATTCATAAACAAGTATGTTTTAGAACTGTATTCAATTCAGAAACAAACGAAAATGTGATTGACCATCTTATGTTTTAGAACTGCATGAAATTCGGAAACGAATGGAAATGCGATTGATCGCCTTATGTTTTAGAACTATAAGAAATTCATAAAAAAGTAACAATGTGATTGATCGTCTTATGTTTTAGAACTGCATGAAATGCAAAAAAAAATAAAAATGTGAATGATCGTATTATGTTTTAGAACTGCATGGAATTCATAAACAAATGAAAAAGTGAGTGATTGTCTTATGTTTTAGAACTGTATGAAATTCATAAACAAGTAACAATGTGATTGATCGTCTTATATGTTTGCACAACTATATGAAATTCAGAAACGAATGGAATGTGAGTAATGATTTTTATTTTTTAGAACTGCATGAACGTAAGAAACAAAAATACAATGTGATTGATCGGCTCATGTTTTAGAACGGTATAAAATCAATAAACAAGTAACAATGTGACTGATCGTCTTATGTTTCATAATTTATGAAATCCAGTAACGAATGAAATGTGAATGATCTCTTTATGTTCCACATTTGAGCATATCTGATACCAAGAACAGTGTTAAGTAAAAGTTTTCAGAAATTGAAAAGAAGGGTGCACAATTCTCAAAATATCTCAGATACGGACAACCCGAATTCAAATTTTTTTACATAATTATTTTTTATGAAAAAACAAACAAATCGACCTATAGTTCATGTCAAAAAATAAATATATTCTGAATTACAGTGCATTAAAATTTGAGAATATTGTTCGCAGTTTTGTCAATTTTTTCAGAATATCTCAAAAACCGTTATAGATATCGCTAAAATAAAATAATATTTGCCAACTGCGTTAAAAAAAGGCATCAACATGACCTGCAGTGAGGTCGTGAAAAAATGTTCTTCCTTTAAAAAAAATGGGTAAACAATTTTTTATTTAAAATTTTAATTGCAAATATCTATTGAACTGGAACTCTTTTTCAAATATTTTGTTTTCTAACATGCCGAACTGTTTGGAAATCACCCTAAATTATTTTGTTTTCATTTATTGATCACACGTCACAACCGATCACGACTTTCAAATTCCAAATATCCTTCTCTATCAAAGACCATAAACAGGAAAGTCTCTTGAATGTCCCCCTAGTTTCTCTCTTTTCTTAGCCCTCTGAAAATAAAAGCGACTTTTTAAAATATAAATTCAATCCGTGTCAATCAGGATTTTCGTGAGCATTCTGACTATTTGATCCGCGAGCTAACAATGCAGCTCGGTGGGATCGTAAAACGCGCGTAGCCGTTAAACGGTCAAATAAATAACCTCGCGCAGCTTCCTGCGGCCTCGTGCGGCATGACAGGAGGCATGCGTTTAACGTGTTTCGGTCATCCGAAAAAATCGAACCGAAAGAAAGAAGAGAGGTGCCGACTGGCCGGGAAATACCGAAAAAAATTGCTCAAGTTTATGAGGGACCGCTGAAAAAAAGAGGGGCGAAAATAAAGGAGAGAGTAAGAGAGAGAGAGAGAGAGAGAGAAATAAAAAAATAAAAAAGCAGGAGCTGGAAAAAGACGTCGATTACCATTACATGATGGCCCTGGGCGGAATTCTGCTACCAAATGTGACCCGGAATATGTACGAAATCTCAGCCCTTGTACGAGATCCCCAGTTTGTCAAACGACCCTTCGGTGTCGTTTACAAGACAGCAAATTTGTCTTCGATAAGCAAAACAAACACTCAACATGAACGGTCAGCTTGTCCGACAGGTCTATCTTCATTCTTTTCTTTTATAGATTTTTTTCTCTCTTTAGGACAGATGGAAGCTGTGTCAAAAAGATTCCGATAAAAATAATTTTGAGGTCAAAAAATAAACAAGTAACAATGTGATTGATCATCTCATGTTATAGAACTGCATGAAATTCAGAAACAAATGAAAATGTGAATGATAGTCTCATGTTTTAGAACTGTATAAAATTCATGAACAAGTAACAATGTGATTGATCGTCTTATGTTTCACAACTATATGAAATTCAAAAACGAATGAAATGTGAGTGATCGTCTTGTGTTTTAGAACTGCATGAAATTCATAAACAAGTAATAATGTGATTGATCGCTTTATGTTTCAGAACTGTACGAAATTCATAAACAAGTGAAAATGTGATTGATCGTCTTGTGTTTTAGAACTGCATATAATTAAGAAACAAATGATAATGTGAGTGATCGTCTTATGTTACAGAACTGTATAAAATGAATAAACATGTAAAAATGTGATTGATCACCTTCTGTTTTAGAATTGCATGCAATCCAGAAACAAATGACAATGTGAGTGATCATATGTTTTAGAACTGTATGAAGTTGTACGAGATCCCCAGTTTGTCAAACGACCCTTCGGTGTCGTTGAGAAGACAGCAAATTTGTCTTCGATAAGCAAAACAAACACTCAACATGAACGGTCAGCTTGTCCGACAGGTCTATCTTCATTCTTTTATTTTATCGATTTTTTTCTCTCTTTAGGACAGACGGAAGCTGTGTCAAAAAGATTCTGATGAAAATAATTTTAAGGTCAAATTATAAACAAGTAACAATGTGATTGATCATCTCATGTTTTAGAACTGCATGAAATTCAGAAAGAAATGAAAATTTGATGGATCGCCTTATCTTTTAGAACTGCATGAAATTCAGAAACAAATGACAATGTAAATGATAGTCTTATGTTTTAGAACTGTATGCAATTCATAAACAAGTAACAATGTGATTGATCGTCTTATGTTTCACAGCTATATCAAATTCAGAAACGAATGAAATGTGAGTGATCGTCTTGTGTTTTAGAACTGCATGAAATTCATAAACAAGTAACAATGTGATTGATCGTCTTATGTTTTAGAACTGCATTAAATTAAGAAATAAATAATAATGTGAGTGATCGTCTTATGTCAAAAAGATTTGGATAAAAATAAGTTTAGGGTCGAATTTTGAAGGTTTTTCTCTTCAATTGTAACCTAGATTTTCTTAATCTGTTTTTTAAAACTGAATAGAATATTTTAATGTTACTTCAAAGCTTAACTGTCTTTATGAGTTCCTAATAAACCTGAAAACAAAATATTATTAAACAAATTAAGATAATTGACATAATTAAATAAAAATATAACTTTAGTCTCAGGAAATTTTTTAATTCAAATATAAAATTATTATTGATACAAAATATTTGTCTTTTCTGGTATCTTTCTTCTGAAATAATTGGAAAAAAGGGAATATTCAACAAAGCAATCTAATTTTCGAAAAAAAAGATGACTTTTAACCAAATATTTCAACTTTTTACCGAATAGATGAATTTTTTAGCATTCAAAGGTGAATTTTCAAACCAAGAAGAATTACTTTATACCAAGAAGATTAATTTTCTACCAAAAGACAATTTTCAACAAAATAAACCAAACGGTTAAATTTCAAACTAAAAAACATAACTTTCAGCCAAAATCAGCCAAAAATGAAACAGTTAAATTTTCTGTTCAAAAAGAAAACTAATTAGAAACTAAAAAAACGAATTATGCACAAGTTGAATTCAACGAACAAAAACGAATTTTCAACAAGATAGTTGGATCCTCATACAAATAAATAAATTCAACATACAAGATTAATTTTCTACATAAATGGACGATTTTTTAACAAAATAGTCAAGTTTTCAAGATAAAAAATCGAATCTTTTAGAACACAGTCGACTTTTGAACCAGGAAAAAGAATTTTAAAGAAAAAAGTTAATTTTGAATCAAGAAATATAAATTTTCAACAAAATGGTTATATTTTTAGTTTGAGAAACTAATTTAAGAAAAAGATAGATACATTTTCAGACAAAGAATTAATTTTTAAACAAAAAAACGAATTTCCAACGGAATAGTTGAATTTTCAAATAAATAGTTTAATTTTTAACCAAAATGTTTAGTTTTTTACCAAAATATGAATTTTCCACAAAAAAGTTAATTTCCAACCAAATAGTTCAATATTCTACCAAATAGTGGAATTTTTAACTAAAATGATAAATTTTCAACGAAAAAAATAAATTTTTCACAAAGCACTGAAAAAATTAATTCCCAACAAAACATGTCATAATTAATATTTCAAAAATAAAACGTCTTAAAAATCAAAAACAGTCGAACTCAAACAAAAAATGCGAATTTTGAACAAAATCTTTAATCAAAAAGATTAATTTTTGACCAAGAAGTAAATTTCTACCAAAAGAGATGAATTCTCAACAAAATGCATGTATTTTCAAGAAAAAATAATATTTTTTTTTAAATTTTATTTTTATTATTATTATTATACCATTAAGCCAAATCCCTTTCGGGGTAAGCGTTATATTTTCAGTGAAAAAAATTAATTATTAATTCTTAAACAAAAAGAATAATTTCCAGGAAAATAGTTAATTTTTCAACCAAAGATATGAATTTTCAAATTAAATGATGAATCTTAAAAAAAAAGAAATGAATTTTTAGGTAAAGAATTCATTATTCAATTGTAGAACTGAATTTTCAACCAAAAAGTTTATTTTTTTAACAAGAAGATTAATTTTCTACAAAAAAAAATACCATCCAAATAAGTGAAGTTTCTACCAAATAGTTGAAGTGTTTACTTATAAAGGAAAAATTTTCAAGCGAAGATGAAATAGCTACATTTTTGGATAAAAAAATTAATTTTTAACAAAAAAAAAAAACGGATTCCCATAAAAAAATTAATTCTTGACGACATAGTTCAACTTTAAACCATATTGTAGATTTTAAATGTTGAATTCAACCAGAAAGAAAGAAGAAATCAATTTTCAACCAAACATGTAAAAGTTAAAATTTCAAAGAAGAAAATTATTTCTGATCCAAAAAAAGAAAATATTTGAAAAATAGACGAATTTTCAATTAAAAAGCTGAAATTTCAACTCAAATGATGAATCTTAAAAGAAATGAATTTTTAAGAAAAGAGTTCAATATTCAACCAAAGAGTGGAATTTTCAACCAAAAATTTTATTTTTGAACCTAGAAAATTATTTTTTTACAAAAAAGATTAATTATCAACAAAATACATGAATTTTCAACTGAAAAAGATAAACCTTTAATCAAATAGTTGAATTTTCAACTAAAAAATGTCATTTTTCAAGGAAAACTGGAATAGTTAAATTAAAAAAAAAAATGTCAACCAAAAATGAAATGAATTTTTGATCAAATAGATGAATCTTCACCAAAAAAATTTAATTTTCAACAAAGAAGTTCAAATTTAACCAAGTAGTTGAATTTATGACAAAAAAGATGACTTTTCAGCAAATAGTTGCATTTTCGAAAAAATAATAAAATTGTTAACCAAATAATAGAATTTTTAACCGAACGAGGTGAATTTTGGAACAAAAAAAGAATGGTAGACATTCTAACCAATAAAAGATAATTTCTAACCAAGAGTATATAAATGGATTTTCTGATTAACCAAAAAGGACGAATTTTCAACCAAGAAGTAATTTTCTGCCGAAAAAGACACGTTTTTAACAAAATACATGAATTTTCAACCAGAAAAGATTAATTTTCAACCAAAAATGAAATAGTTAAATTTTCATTAAAGAAAATTAATTCTCAAACAAGAAAAAAAATTTTTTTCTGAAAAATATTTAAATTTTCAACCAAAGAGATGAATTTTCAACTAAAATGATGAATCTTAAAAAAAAATGAATTTCAAGAAAAGAGTTCGAAATTCAATCTAAGTGTGAAATTTTCAACCAAATGTTTATTTTTGAATCTAGCAAATTAATTTTTCTCAAAAAGAAGATGAATTATCAACAAAACACATGAATTTTCAACTAAAAAAGAAAGAGTTTTCTATTAAGTAGTTGAATTGTAAATTAAAAAAGATAACATTTTACCCAAAAATAGAATAGTTAAATATCAAGTTAAAAAAAATTAATTTTTAATAAAAACTATGAATGAATTAAAAAAAAAGTTATATTTTCAACCACAAACAGTGAATCTTCAAACAAACAAACAAATTTTTGAGAAAATTGTCCAAGTTTTAACTAAGTAGTTGAATTGATGACAAAAAAAGATGACCTTTTGACCAAATAGTTGCATTTTCAACAAAACAATTCAATTTTTCAACAAACAGTAGACTTTCAAAAAAAAAGTTATAAATGGATTTTCTTATTAACCAAAACCGACGAATTTTCAACCAAGAAGTAAAATTTAACAATGTGCTTTTTTTATACTTTAACTTTTCAAAACTACCCCTTTGGAGAATATTTTGATTCTTTCACAGTTGTTTACATAATTACTCATAAGAAAAGTCCTAGGATTTCTTAAATATTCTCTAAATATTTCATAGGATTTTAAAATAATTTAAAGACAATTTAAGTTTCATTTTTGGTTCTCAAAATAACATTTGATAAAAAAAATATCCAAAATGCATGAAAAAAGCACATTATAAATTTGCAACATCAATGGTATGATAATAAACTGTAAAGGGTGTTTTTTTTTCACTTTTAAGAATATTATTTCAAATAAAATTAGGGTAAAATCATTTTCAGTGATGCCTATCATAATTTGTATTGCGTTCGAACCTTCAGACAACAGGTTAAACATTGTTTATAATTTATGAAAAATTGTTCAATTATTTTTAAAATAAATGAAAAAATAGGGAAGTGAGAAAACACAAACAAATTTTTTTTTTGAGCTCCAGTGACAATATTCGCCTTCCTTTCGATAATTATTGCCCACCATTGATCGATCTGATTATCGAATCAGCCGCATCATCAGAACTGGTTTCTAAATATGACCAGTGACACAAAGAACCTCTATTATGTCCGAATTCGATTTTATTGGTGTCGATAATCTCACTAATAATTGACTTGGCATTCGAGACTTTCACTTTTATTCAGTGCTCAGTCATTCTTCAACACCTTTCTCTTAACATATTTAAGTATTCGTGTAATTACTATCATTTAGAAAAAGAATCATGTAGAATGAGGTATTTAGTATCAGTGAGATTGGGAATTTAGATATCATATTTGTTAAATAATTATATTCTTTCATTTTATTTATTTATTATTTTGTTTATTATTATCTTCATTTTGTATATTCTACACAAATTTTTCGCCAAAAAAGCTATAGATAATACTATTGTTACTCTAAAAATATTATTGTTTACTATAACCAAATCCACGTTCACGTTTATATGTATTTATTTCCTAACATTGAAAATATAAACAATTTAAAAATCCATTAATGAATACATTTTCAAATATTAGGTTTTCAACTTTTTCTGAACAAAAAATAATATCGAATAGAAAGCGTGGGAAATTAAAAAAAATATATTGAACGATTTTTAAATGAGAACGTTCCAAATCAACCAATTTCAAATTAGGTTTAATATTCAGAAAAAAATACAATATTTCGGATAAAGTAAAGTGGAATTGAACTTTTATCATTCCTAAATAAAATCATTCGAACAATAATAATATTGAATTGAAAATTTTTATCTGAACACAAAATTGAACATTCTCAAAAATTTCATTTCTGAATCAAAGCGTTCAAAATTAAATAATTTTATGTTCAAATGAAGAATCAAAAAGAATTCAAAAAAATTGAAATAGTGTGAGTTCTAATTAAAAGCTTTAAAAATTAAATAATTAAACATTGATAACTTTGCAATTTGAATAATTTTCGACTTGAAGCGATTTTCTTTATTTATAATTGTTATTAAATAAAAAAATAGTATTTAACATAAAAATTGATTAGACAAATTTTTCCAAGCTGAAAAATTTAAGTCACCCTTATTTTTGCTGTTCAAAATGGACAAATTTTTAGTTAGAAACCTTTGAAATTGAATTATTCTAAGAAAAAACGTTCAAAGTGAAGTAATTCAAAATGGTAAACAATAAAAAGGAAAAAAATTCTACTATGAAACGTTGAAAATTAAAAGAATCCAAACATTCAAAACTGGAAGAATTTTCAGTCACCAAGAATGGTAATATTAACATTTTTATGTACTCAAACCCTTTCAAAATTTAAATTAATTTAAGTAAATTTAAATTATTTAAGAAATGAACAGTATCAAATTGTTAATTATACTTTCCGAAATTCAATTATTTCTATCTTAATTGCCAAACTGAAGCTTATGAAAGGGTCAAATTGAAAATTTAGCGTTCAACATGAAAATTCAGAATTCTAAAATTGTAACAATTGAAAATTAAAGATTTTGAACTTTTTAATTTTGAAATATTAAATAAAAAAAAAATAAATGAAAAAACAAGATTGTTATATATGATTTCCGTATTTGAAATTGCACAATTTTAAGCATTTTAATTAAATTTTTTTTTATTGAGTTTGAAGTGTTTGATATTTCGGAACATTTCTAAAATAGAAATAATTTAGATTTTCATTGTTTTGAGTTTATTTTAGAAAAATTTAATTTAAAATTGTTTCATTCCAAATTCTTTAAACTGAATATTGTGCAACTATCAAGTCTTTAAATTTTTTATTCTACGATTTTGAAAAATTTTAATTTAACTTAAAGTTAATTAGTTATCAAAATTAAAATGAGCGAATTCTGATTATTTATGGAAATTATTTTTTCAATTTGGTAAATTGTACACAATTTATTGGCCAACAATACTAGATTGATTGCTGTCGTTACTATGAAACCGTTACATTGTTTATAATTTGAAGCGTTTGAAAATAATTACTAAATTGAAGAATCTAATGCAGAAAATTTCCATTTGAAATTAAATTGTAAAATAGCAAAAGATTTTATAAAAATTCATGAGTCATTTTATGTAATATTATGTAACATTTACTTGGAATAATTGGATAAGTTTCCTGATTTGCATATTTTATACTGCATATTTCAAATTTTTTCCCGAATAATTAGAAACTTAATTCAATATCGAATGAGCAAAATAAAAATCAATAATTCGACAAAATTCTCCAGCTATTGTAGGAGCTTTTAGTTATATTTATTGAATAATAAATTGTGATTGAGTAGATCGAGTTAAGTAATATCAATATATTTTTATTTATTAATGCCTGAAGATTTCTCAAACAAAACAAAAAATTTCTTTATGGAATAGAAAAGTATTTCACTATCGTCACAAAATCGTTAATGATTGATTGAAGATGTCGACATCGTAGGCTACATTGTTCATCTTATCATAATTACAAAAAATTTCGGAAAGGCATATTAGCCATATTCTGTTCTACGAAATGGAATTTTGAATTTTCATATATAGGGAAATATCGAAAGAAATTTGTTGTGACAAGAAAGAACTGCGCAGAAAAAATTAAGGATTCAATTTTTTCTTGGACAGGTTTTAACAAACTGACTGTGAACTTCAGTAACATTCGCTCTCTTCATCAATGTCAAAACTGAAAAACAATTTAATTGCTTCCAATATTCGTATTCCTTAATACAAACCACTTACTGTTCAATTTGTTCCAGCAAATTTTAATGCCCTTTAATTTTTCAAAATGAAACTTTTTTTTCTGTTCATCTAAGTAATAATATAAGACCTTCTACAAAAAAATTTGTGAAGCCGAAACCTTCTATGTGCGAGTCTAGATACTCTAGATGTAATAATTCAGATACGGTTTCCAAGTAGCCTGTTTCCTTAATCTTAGGAATTTCCTAATCTGAATGCAATTGATCTCAAAAATCTCTTTTGCACAGATTCTAATTAAGTATACAAAGCTTGGCAATGCTTTTAAACCACTGACGCATATTCAAGTACTGGACGAACTATGGATAAGAACAGTGTTTTTAATGTCAAAAGTTACACTATTGTTTATGAGAACTAAATCATTGATCATTTTCAAAACCTGAAGGAGAGACCCATATAGCTGATGAAACTCGATGTTGTTAATCTTGTGCGAGAAGGTGATAACTGAGCATTCACTAACGTTAAATGACATATTGACTTGACACCAATGGCTCACGTTATCTAGACCTTTTTGCAATGGTTTTGCATCTTCAATTGATTTGATCGCGTAGAATAATTGCAGATCGTCTGTAATATCTTCTAAAATACTATTCATGATAATAGTGAAAAATATTGGTCCTAAATGTGAGCCTTGACGAACACCCGACGTAGAAGAAAAATTATCGGACTTGTAACTAACAATTTTCACATATTGAATTCTCTCCTTCAAATTACTACTGAGCCAATAAGGTGTTCCTCTTACACCATAGGTGCTCAATTTAGACAAACGTATGTGGACGCGATCGAATTCTTTTACGATATCTGTGTACATTGCACCTGACAACCCTTATCCATATTTTCTGTAACGATGTCTCGAAAAACTGTGAGATTTGTAACTCTGGATCTACAAGGCTAAACTTTTCTGTGATTTGTCTTTCTTATTTGCTTAGTTTGTTGAATAGAATTATTCAAAAATAGTATGGATGTGCTTCCTTGAGTAGGTTAGAATTTCCTTTGATTAGTTCTCCTTACATTTGATTTGTCGAATAGAATTATTTGAAAATGATTATGGGTATGCTTTCTTCAAAAAAGGTTACAATATCATTTTTATCAGTGTTTCTTATGTTTTTGGTTTGTTAAATTGAATTATTGGACAATGAGTATGGTTATGCTTCCTTGAGAAAAGGTTATAATTTATTTTTATTGTTGTTTCTTATATTTTTAGTTTGTTAAATAGAATTATTGGAAAATGGGTATGGGTATGCTTTCTTTAGAATAGGTTACAATATTATTTTTATTGGTGTTTCTTGTGTTTTTGGTTTGTTAAATAGAATTATTGAAAAATGAGTATGGGTATGCTTTCTATTGAAAAGCTTATAATAATATTTTTATTGTTGCTTCTCATCTGTTTAGTTTGTGAAATAGAATTTTTTGAAAATAGTATGGCTGTGCCTCCTTGAGAAAAGGTGAGCATTTCCTTTTATTAGTCTTCCTCACATTTGGTTTGTTGAATAGAATTATTTGAAAATGATTATGGGTATGCTTTCTTTAAAAAAGGTTATGATATTATTTTCATTTGTGTTTCTTATGTTATTGATTTGTTGAATTGAATTATTTGAAAATGATTATGGGAATGCTTTCTTTGAAAAAGGCTATGATATTATTTTCATTGGTGTTTCT